>NDXB01013341.1:78931-101431 GCA_002631895.1 Agapornis roseicollis | reverse complement strand
CTTTTCATATGTCTAGGCAAGGTGGAAGGTGTGCTGGAGTGAAGTATATTCTTGATTCCAGCTTCTGCAGTCAATTCATACTTGCAATTTACCATGTAGTTTAACTTTCAGAAGTGGTTGGCTCACATTATTTTGAAGTTGTGAGTAAGGTTTACGTTATGCCAGACTTGGCCTGGAATGCGCTGTGGCATTGGCTAGCTCTAGACAAACAGCACAGAGGAATGAACTGAAGATATCCAAAACACAGAGGCCCCTTCTGCATGTACGGAGGCAACACCAACTCATTTTTCTTCAGATGCTTTTCTCTGAGCTGCCATGGAGTTACTGGCTCACCCAGAATCAACTCTGTCTGCACAAATGACTCATCTTGATACTAGAAATCTGTGTGTAGAGATAGTTATTAAGAATCAAATATTATTCAAGCTATGGTATTGAAGTTGTCATAGTTATTTCCTATGTAAGCATAGCAAGTAATGATGTTCTATTATTTCAAATATCACAGTAATAGAAGTGTGGGTAAATACTGATCTTTTTCACAGGAAAAATTATGTTGCACCTCCATAAATATCACGATGTGAAAACAAATATAGGAACTGAATAAACACAGGGAACTTAAAACACCCTGTTTTTTCAGGGTTCACTCATTTACTAGTCAGCATGGCTGTCAAATGCCTGCACAGCTTTCACTGTGTAAATTCTGCATTTTACAACAGTACCGGGGTACCCAACCAGCTGGTGTACTGCATGTTTGTCAGAAAGCCTATTTTAACTGCAAAGATATATTACAATTTTTAAAATAAAAGTTCATAAACAAAATGCTTACATTACTTTTCAATACAGATTTTTCAAATTTTGTTTTAGATAGAAATTAGTTTAAAGGTATTTAGATTGTTCAAGTTTATTTAGGAATCCTAAGGCTATCAGAGGCTATCAGAATCTGAAATATATCAGAGGAACTGGAAGCAAGTTCCAGTTGCCCATGCATGAAGAAATATGATGCTATCACTGTGCAAAATTAAATGAAACAGTGACAGTTTCAGGAACGGTTATTTCTTACAGTGAAACTGGTGGGCTACAGGTTAGTAAGTCTGAGCATGCACCTTTAAGAGATTCAGAAAACCACGAAGTTAATTCTGGCAACAGCTCTATGCTGTTTCCCCTGTTCTGAAGGTTTATGCTTTTAAAAAAATTAAAAATTTGCCAATCAAGTCCAGCTTTTTAAGCCAGCACAACACCCCCCCCACCCTTCCCCAGGCACCTCAAGTTACATTATCAGGCTGGAGTACATATCTGATTGTAGCTGTGAGAATAAATGTGTCATATACCCCCTTCATTCATATGAGAAAACAATCCTGCAGATTAGATTGGCACAATAAACAATTTCTGTCTTAAAAGATAGCTCTGGCTGAAAAAATCAGGATGGGTGCTGAATCTTAAAACTTTAACACAGGTGTGTGGGAAATCTTACAGAGAACCTGTCCACAGCATACCTGACCTGAGGCAGTGCTGCTTGCCCCTCACTTTCCTGAGTGCTGCATTTACAGGTTAACACCATCTTTACAGAGCAACACAGAAAAATGAACAGTCACAGGGGAAACTTTTGGGGGTTGGAAATCGTTGGGGTTTGGAACTAAGTGAACTTAAGGTCCTTTCCAGCCCTAACCATTCTATGATTCTATGATTTAATCAGTTGCCATTCATTTACTCCTTTCAAAAAATTCTTTTAAAATAAATAAATAAATGAATGCAAAACCACTGGAACTTTTGTGACACTTTAGAAAAAAGTTGCAAGAAATAATTTACTAGGACAAATATATAACTTTGAAAATTCATTACTTATGGTCTTTGCAGAAACAGCAGGTATAACAGAGCTCAAAAAAGCCGGGGTAAGGAAAAGGTATGTAACATACTTCAACAGGGTGACTATGTATTAAAAATTACAAATTCTGCTCCATAAAGTACAGATACTTGGGACACATAATAAATAACTACCAGAAAATTGCTATAATAATTACATGAAATTATGACTAATTACTAGAATAGACAGGGTGTCTCACCTTATCAGATGGCATATTCACACACCCAGGAACAGTAAATACAGGAATTGAGATTCCATGCCACACATTCCTTTTCTCATCGCCTGGTGTGGATCTGAAGATCAGATGTGTAGGGATCCTTTAATTAACTGGCAGATCAGAAATGATGGCAACTGCTTAACTGCATTTTGCAAAACTTTCTGAAGTTCTGCTGTTTGTTTTTGTTTCACACTGGGCCAGTAACGCTAAGTGGTCTTGCAAAATTAAAGTAGATTCAAATGGTTGGGCTGGAATGGAGAGTGCAAGGTTTTGATCTATTTTCCACTCCAGAAGAGCAAAGTCTTTCTAGATAGATAGTGTTCACACTGGGCATTAAAACTTTACTGCTGAGAACTCTATCAAAACCAATTTCTTTTTTAAAATGACAGTCAGGATTAAAAAATACATATTTACAAAATAAATTTATAATATATATTTATAATTTTTTCATAAAAATATATAGAATATATTATAAAATGTAATATAAAAGTTTTATATATATATATAGTTATATTTTAAGGCTCCCCTTGAAAATATTCTAAGCAGTTTCACTAGCAAAGAGACTTAACTGAAATTAAACATTTTAATCAAGTTCGTTGCTATAAATAGAAGTAAAGCACCATTGAAAAACCAATTGACATACTTTCACACGGCAGTGTAAATCCCCTAGAGAACTTTTGAGATTGTACCATCACATGTGGAGGTGTAAGCAAGCAGAGGACTTTTCATGCATTCTTTGCTTCATGATGTTATTTCCATAAGAAAAAGCTGGAAGTTGAAAACTGTGACAACTTGTACTGACCCATGGGAATGCAAACATCTATCTCCTGATAACATGTTGAGATAATGCACGTCACCACTGCAGCCAGCATAAGGACACTTGTCTTCACTCATTTTATATCCACTCTATCACATTCCTGGCCACACTTCCCTATCTCTCCTTTCAACACACTCCATACATTCCTCTAGTGAAGTGCACAACTCCTGTTGTTCAAACAGAACTGGGCAGCACAATTACACTTTCCTGACTAAAGCTGAACAAACCCCAAAAGCTACTTAAAATGACTATTCCAGAAGTTCAGATTTTCACACCCTTTTATGGGAGCAGCCTTCCTTTTTCTTTTCACAAGGAGCTTGGCTGTTGGCCTCAAGCTTTCCTCCCACAAGGCAGAAACAGTGTTACACTCTGTGAAATCTGGAAACCATCCAGAGAAAAGAACAAGTGCAAGACTCCTTGTTTACCACCCATTAGTCTATTGATAACTTCTCCATTGTGTTAAAACCATAAGTTTATACTGCATCCTATTTGCCAAAGTAACCCAGTCTCTAACATAAAAAATAGCAGTAGAATCCCTATTTTTAGAATTCCCTGACATTTTTTTCTGGATACAGCCTCATAGCAAAGATATTTCATTAATGTTTTGAGTGGTGTTGTAGGACAACTGGAAAAAAATGCTGAATAAAAGCAAGAAATATTAGCAAGAAAAATTGTGTTTTGTCTTCTGTCTATTCCAGGAGAAGAGAATTGGAACATGGGAAAGAAAAGGGGAAAAACCCAAACTGAAAATATTTCATTTTGCAGAAATGTATTTTTTGAGCACTTTTGTCACAGGCAAATTAAAACATTACTGACAATGATGGAAAGAAAACACTTTATTCATGCAATTTTCCTTTTTGGAAAACGTCTAGCAGGTTCCAACTGCACTTAATTCTTTAAACTTCAGGTAAAATTCTGTTAGATCAAATTTAATGCTGAGATCACTTAATTTATAGCATTTTATACTGGTTCCATTCAGCACTGAAATTGTTGCCATCAAATGGCATTATCTTTCAGGTGTTTACTAATGAAGCTAAAGAAACTGGCATTACCTGTTGGACTTCAGTGCAGTGCAAGGGGAGCTTCTCCTGCATTTGACATTACTCAAAGTGAAGAGAGAGTCATTTGTCTTTGTTTCCACCTCAGGTGACTTGTGTCCCTTCCCTAGTGCTGATAAATTGAATTAAACAATTTTTCTGGTGATTAAGAAGACAATCTAATGACCACTGGACTCTTACGTGTGGATTTCAGTGAGTCTCAGATGTGACCTGGATTTCTCAGTTGAGGCCACAGGCCGCTTTCAGCTGCTGATTTTGTCTTCCCCCCAGGGTCTAGTTACCAGCAAATTCCCAGTAAGGACACACAGTTCACATTTTGAATAGTGATGTCAAAAATCTTACACCTTTTTTGTATATTTTTTCTTTGAAGCACCTCTCTCTGATCTCTGCCAACCCACTATTATTTATCACTTGTGTTGTGGCTTCTAGGTAGTGTTGTACATAGCACAGTCAATTACTCTGATATCCATTCCAAGAGGCAAGCAGTATGATTCGTTACCTACCTGGTGCCAGAATGGGCAAACACCATGAGGTATAGGTTATACATTTTAACTGGGAAAAAAATTATGTGCATTTAGAAATAAGTAATATTTCAGTTAAACCTTTACCAGACGTGGTGTTGTGGCATATGCCAAATTCTTGGAAAAGGAAAATAATCCTTGAGGTGTAATACCATTCATTGAAAGGAGGGTCATCACAGATCTGAATGCAGAGGGGAGGGAGTTGTGTTTGGTCTATTTTGGGTCTTTTTTGCTGTTTTGTGTTCTTTAGTGCATATCTTGTGAATGCATTTTAGAGACTGTGCGTTTTAATGTATAATTGAACACGGTGACCAATTTTCACAACACAAATTATGTCATCAATTTACAGTTGCTGTTCTAAAAAAGATATTTCCCTTGCACACCAACTCTAAAAGTTCAGATTTATCTGCCTGTGGTGGAAATTACTGTTTAAGCTTTAGTTATATGGCAGTATGCTGTTCACCTCTTCTAACTCTAGACATATTACCACATAATACAGTGGCTGCTAATAAGGTATTCACAGATTCTAAAACTGAAAATATAACCCTTTTTGCCTAAAATCCCTCAGACATAACAACCCTTAAAACTAGTCCTGCTATATAATTCAAAGGCCAGCAAGCTAGAGTAAGAGCAGTGGGTTTGAGGGCAGCAGAGACCTTTAACTAAGTAATAACAAATGAAGAATAACAGCTGAACCAACTCACAGAGATGTAATGAAGAATGAAGGAGGAAGGATGTATTATGTGGGCTGATGACTGAAAATCCTATTTTCAGTTGTACCTGACATGCATAACAGCTGGTGCATAGTTTAAGAACTCTGAGAGCAGTCTGCAAGCAAACCATACCGAGTTAACCAAGACAGCAAACTGTTTTGAAAGTCTTCAGATATTCTTTAGATGTTGCCTTAAGTATGATGCATGTCAGTAATCCAGCCCAAAAGTTAATAAACTCATGAATATACAAATTCAAAACATTACAAAATCTAAGAGTGACCACAAGGTTTTTAGTCAGATTCCTCAGTGTAGGGGAACAGGAATTTCATTTCTCTAACTTCCATCAGTTACTTCTACCAGAACAGCTTGCTGGAGATTTCCTATTCAAGTCTCAGGTTGAAGCACAACAAGGGGAAACTTACCATCTGCTCTCTCCTGCAATACCCATAAGACTCCCAAAAGCCTTTCTGGACACATACAGTACATGAGTACACACATTTTCAGAATATGAGACCTCCTGGCCTTGAGGCCATGGTCAGCAGGAGGGATGACAAAGCAGAAGCCTGTGGTGCACAACAGCAGTCAAGGCAAATTAACAATTGCTTGCTCTATTCACAAAGAGAAACGAATGAAGCCATTCAAGAGCAAATCCATCTGTCCCTGTGAGGGTTCACAAGTGTGTCAAAGAAACCTCACGGTCAACAGTCTGAAAGTGCAGGCACTCAGGAATCCAGCTGAATCAGCATGGATACTTGATGCTGTATCCACTGTCAGAAGTTCCACTGACAGCGTAACACTTCCACAGCTCATGTGCTTCCAGGCTGAACAGGACTTCAATCTACCTGAAAGTGGAAGGTCTGCACAGTGTTGCTTTTGCTGAAAAGCAATGGAGAAACAGGAGGCAAGGAAAGACTCTTGCTATTTTCATCACAAAGTGGGGGTTTCTTGGACATGATGGAAAAGCTGCTTATTTAACAGTTAGCCAGTTACCGTATTTCCAAAGGAAAGGCACTGACAACGTAAATAAGGAAACACAATTAGAACATCTTTATTAGGAACCTAACCAATGCTTTCCTTAAGTCCTTAGATGAACATGCCTGTGTTCACAGACCGTCTAAACAGGTCTATGAACTAGACACATAAACATAAGCAAGCTTAATGCATCTTTTGTCTGCATTACTTATGATCACTAGGACAGCTCTCAGAATATGGATCACAGGTAAGTGCATGCAAAGATGTCTGCCTGTACGTGCAGAACAAACATCTATGGGTCTTCATCTACCTCATGCATCTCAGCAGATGTTAAGTCAAATGCTAGAGATAATATGTTAATCGTCAACATAGTTAACTTGCCCCTCATCAGGGCACAGAAGAGAGGAGGACCAGATTATGAATATCTGTACACTTGTTGGGAGCACTGATCTCATTTTAGCGACACCACCATTTCTCCCCCATTTTCTTTTATGCTTTCTTGTCCTAATTTAAGACAAACTAAAAAAGCCTAGGAGAAAGCAACAGACCTGTGACCAACTTCTACCACAATAATTTTCAAAAGGTCCAGGAAAATCTGTGATTTCCTGCATAGATGACAGCAGACACTCTTCATGGCCCTTATGTTATTGAGACAGCTCTGAATGAAGTCCAAGCCCAAGGAATTCTAGGCATGCACAATCCCAGCTTTAACATCTGCACAGCCTATGTGAGAGGTCCATCTCATCCACTGAGTCTGATGGGTTATGACACTGACTATGTCCCATACCAAATCCAAGCAATTCCTTCTTCAAAGCAGATTTAATCTTGCTCACCATGTATAAAATGCAAACTTGGTTTTACCAGTCTCTTTAGTTGCTGTCATAACTTTTGAGCATGAGGTCATAAGGCTGAGGAAATATGATGAAAACCTGCTTTGGTTCCTCTTAGGTCACATATCTTATTTTTTTTATTTTTATCCTATAAATGCTGCCAGTGAATTACAATAATAGAGATTAAGGGGGTAATTTAGGGGTTAATATGCCACTGAGAAAACAAAACAGCAGTGTATAGGGTCATAGATAACATATAAAAAAATAGTCTCTCTTCATCTGAAATCTCTTTGGATTCAGTATTCTCCTAGAGTATGCTCCTAGAGTATTCTCTTTTTTTTTTTTTTTTCACTTCAAGAAATAAAATCCAACCTCTCTAACTAAGCTAGGAATTGTATACACTCTGTCTTTCCTCTAAACCAAAATGACTATGCCAAATGGCCCAGATTTCAATTGAATTGCTATCTTTTAAAATATAACAAAGGCAAGATTTATGTCTTGTCTTCTTGTCCACTCAGGCAAAGCTTTTGTTTACCAGTGCTAGCAAGATACACAGAAAAGCAAAATAAGAATTTAAGGTATGATCCTGAATACTAACAGCAGATTTACAGTTAGTCCTTACACAGGTTTACTGGGAACTGTTCTCTTCCTTCACCAACTGGCTTAGTAGTGGTAGCTGATCCATTCAGTCAAAATGAGTCTCCAGATCTGAGCAGGTCAAAGCCCAGCCATTTTCCAGCTACTAACATGCAGTCCTACTATGTGGCATAGCAAATCCATATTAAGGAATATTTTTGCATGTGTATTCTATCCCTGTTGTAGGTTAAAGATCTTTCGAAAAGGGTTGTGTTGCAAGAGTTTTTGTAGGGCAACACAAGAAAGTCTTAAAGATACACAGACCATATGCCACAGATAAGGACAGCATTACTGCTAAACCATCTTTTTTCAACAGTTATGGTTCTCCCTCTAGTCAATAACAAAAGGCAATCTCACTGCAACTAAGAGCTTGTTGCAAGAATAACCAGTCATCTAGGAGCAATATTTAAAACTCGTTAACTTTCACAAAGGCTGAGGTTTCAGATAGGATGGAATACAGATTCCCAAGGAAACTAAATGCCAGTTGCTTACCCCAGACTGGCAGCTTTATACTGGCTCTATAGCATGCCTCACATTTTTCACCATTAAATGGAAAGAGCTAATAAAAAAAATACCAAATAATCAGAACATAAAAGTGTATAACGATCATAAAATAACACATTTTTCTTTCTTAATGTTTCAGCTGTCTGAAGAATACTTTTTTGGTGTAAAAGAGATAACTATATATCTTCTGATTTTATTGGCTGCAGATTACACTAATTATCATAAAAAATTACTGCCACTAATAAAAATTCTATTATAAGTTACTTATAGTAATCTCTAGGGTACTATACTTAGCTTAGAAAAGATCGCAATTACACTGCATTACAGGGAGAATTTGTTTCCTGAAGCAGCTTTAACACTGTCTGTTTCTTTTAACACTTTAAAGTTGTTGGTGATTTTTTTGTCCTCTTTCCCTTTTCAGGTCAAATGTTGCATGTTATTTTCACTGTGCAGGATGTGATTTTATCCCAGAATAATGATCCATCTCTTTTGCAAGTGACGCAAATGAAGTTTTGAAATCACAAATATCTGGGTGGGTTTCACCTCCCAGGGGGGTTAACATGTCTCAATGGAAGGATACATAAAAGGGAAGACCTAACACTCTCCGCCCAAAGGGAAACATGTTCTGTATAAAATTGCTGGAAGCTAGTGGGTGTTCACAAAAAATACAATGTTCGGATTTTATTTGACAAGACAACAATTGTTATTTTCCCTTTTAGACACTTTGCATTTTACCATCTGTGAGGTTGATGACTCTTAAATGACCTTAAATCATACTGCTGTTAATGGCAGTGGTTACAGGCAAATGTGGAATTTTGTGCACTACCTGCGTTAGACTGAACATCAAATTAAATAGCTTTACTTTGATAGCTGACACTGTAGTAAATAACCTCAACGTCCAACTAATTAAAATAAAATTGGAACAGTGACCATTTCTTTTAGAAAGGGTTTCAATGCTTCAATAGCAGGGCTAATCTACATCTTAATTAACAGTCATATAAAACAAAATAGCCCATTTGAGTTGCTTTAAAATAGACAACTTATTTATGCAAAGACTAGTGGCATATTAATTGCTAACACTAAGAAAAACTATGCCTTTGAGCTTTACAGCTTCCTTTGCAGCAAAGGATTTTAGAACTAAATTGTGAAAAAATAGTATTACAGTAGTTAATTTTATGACACACATGAACCAGAGCATGGAAATCTGGGAAAGTTTTGTGGTGTGTTTCAGTTTTCTAGTTGTATCATTTTTTCCAAATGAGATTAATTAATCAAAGTAGCCTCGTAATATTCCTATTCTATTTAAAGTTAAACATTCAGGGTTCAGTCCTGGGAGACAGTGACCAAACTGGCTGTGATTCAATAAAACACATGCATCTTCCCACTGAGACCAACCGGATGACCCAGGAGCTTGAATGCATGCTTTTCAGTTTCAGAGTGGTCTACTCAGGACCCTGCAGGATGGAACCCTCTCCTCCCTGATCCTGAAGCATACACATGAACTCAGAATTGACCAAGGCAAACAATCAAAGGGCTACTCATTTGAGAAGCATTTCCAGAGCCAGGTCCCAAATGACTCATCTCCTCCAATTAGTCTACCTCAGGTTGTATCTTTAAATAGCTTTCATTTACTAATGTGTGTGAGGGAGGAGCAGCAGGGAAGAATTACATTTCCTTTCCTAATTACTTTACTTTTGTTGACATCTTGGAATAAGTTTTTACTTTCAGAGGAGAAGAGTTGATTTACACTACAGAAAGAGCACAGCAAGCATGAGAAAATTATGTGCCCTTCCTCCTGCCAGGCATCCATTTCCTTTTCACTGTTGCTAACAATGCACTAACTATTTACGCATTTGTCAAAGGATCCCAACATAAGAAAACTATATTTAAACCACTTCACTACAAAGTGAAAAACACAAGGTAATGATTCAGACTCTATTTAAGTAATAATAATATTTGTACAGACTGCCTGGCGAGCATGCTGGTAGATGGCAGGAGCTCAGTACAGTCCTAAAGGGTCAGCACTAACAAGAAAACTGAAATAACATTTAATTTTCTTCTTTAAAAAATAGCTTTTAATTTCAAACCCTGAAATATGCACAAGAATGTGTCATTTCCCCTGATTAATGCCTGACTTCACTGCATTTTTCAATGAAACTGAAAATGAGAGAGCTTTATTTGCAGAAGGAGATTCAGGCAGCTTTGGAAGTGCCCAAGACAGAACTTTACGTGTCTACATGCAGTGAGTTACTTTGCTTATTTTGCAGGTTTCCACCCTCAGTCACTAGCTGGAATTAACTGGAACCCAGGCTGCCCATCCTAACCCAGATGCTAAGGGCAGGAGGGTATGGGAAACAAACTGGGGCAGTCACTGCTGGGAGCCTGTTGAGGCTGAAGCTCATTGACAAGGTAACAAGGCAACAAGCTGCATAGGTTCCACAAAGGAGATCAATCCCTTTGCTGTCAGCCAGGCACTTCTCATAAGCTATATATTTGCATAGCCACATTTAAAAAATTTAGAAATCAAGCAGAAAACCCAATTTTTTTCACATTTTATAGAAAGCCCAATCATTTAACAGTATAAACAAACACAATGAAAAAAAAAGTATCTTTCACTCAATTCTTGGAAACAGCAAAAACAGATGGACTAAACCACCGATGCTTACGTGCTCTTCATTTTGGCCACCAAACCCCCTATTTTGTAGTCAAGTTAAGGACAGATTTGCGAGCAACTTGGGAAGGCTGACATGTAGAAAGAATGTATTGATGCATGAAAAGAGTCACTCCTCATGCAGCATTCGCCTCTCATTTTCAAACTGACTAACTACAGTCTGTAGTATCTGTTGTACACCTAGATTGTCTGACTCACTGAAATCCAGATTTTTTTTTTGCAGCAGATGACAACAGCAGATAAAAATACAACCTGCCAAACTTGATAGCACCCTAAGACTCAGAGTTAAAGGTGTAAGCAATCTCCTATTTATTTACCTATGCTACATACCCATCTTTGATCACATTACAAATTACAAGTGACACATATCATTTTATCACAAAATTCACTTTCAGCTCCAATTCAGTCAGGGAGATAGATAGATAGAAGCTGCTAAAATGGCTGCAGGCTTTCCTCCCTTCTGCCCAGTTTGGCATGTTTGCATGTTGCACAACACAGTATCATCATCCTGACAGACTGGGATTCCAATCAGGCCCTGGAATATTGCAGCTTATTCATATTGGGCACTGTGGAACAAATTCAGCTGCTGAGGGTCCTACTTTGCAATGCAATGCCTGGTAGCCATGAGAGAGAGGGAATGAGATTTAATTCCAAGTACATATATAATATCATGTGCTAAGTTGTCTAGCTCACTGAGAAAATGCAGAAGTCCTTGAATCACTAGAGATGGATAATAGAAACATGGCAAGTTGTGTCTATCATGGTGGGAATGAGGAGAATCTGAGAAAAATTCAGAAAACACCTCACCAAGAACTGCAAACCCAACAAAAAAGGCAGATTACCAAGCACAGTCATTCAACCACATAAATACACCTAAATGAGAGGACTAATAATATTGGCAGTGTGCTATTTTGTTAGCTTCTGTTCATATGTCCTGTTCCATTTCTTTTTTCTATGTTTTCTCTGTTGCAATTATTTAATTGCCTTTTTCCATGTTCCTTGTGACCTCTGATTTTCTTACTCAACTTCCATAAGGTACAAGGGTCTCAAGACACTAAAAATCTTCAGGTAAATAGCAGCAACATAGTAACGTTAGTGAGCAAGAAATGTAATAGAAGCCAGAATAACTTCATTATCTGCCAAATCTGAGCTCGAGAATGAATTCATATTTTTCTCTTCTTGATACAAACACTCAAAGCCTTAAGTATCTTATGGGGTTTAAACAATAACCGGAAGACTATGAGCTAGCACTGATTCTATTAAAGCTTTGCCCCAAAGGAAAATTAAGACTTACTCTCTTCCTCTTCTAGAGGAACAGAGCACTTCAATACCATGTGTGTTCTCATTTAATGCATGTGTCAATATTCTTTAAAAAGCATTATTTCTAGCACCAAATGCTGTGCCCCTCAAGATCATTCTGATTAGGTACATATAGCTTATGCAAAAATTTGCCTGGTACATACTTGTGTACTGGTAGGATAGTTGCATAGTGAAATGCTTTAGCTTTTCACCTGACCAAAGACAGGCAGCAAATGAAATATATAGATAATTCAAAACACTGTTCATTTTCCAGCAGATTAAATACAACATGACCTAATGCAGTGGTCTGCAATAAACAACCTCATATGAAAGAAGAGATGAGATGGGAGAAGAAGAAATTTTCCTGGAAAAAATAACGCTCACATATATCAAAATCCAAAAATGCTAAAAATATCTTACAGAAGCAAGTACTGACTTTGATGGAATATTAATACCTTCAACTTAGTTTTGTTTCCTCTACATTTTGCAGGTAGTAAAATGCTGCTGACGTGATATGAAAACTCATTGTGCTTCAGAAAAATTACAGGAGGATTCTATATCACCAGGTTTTTTACCCACAGTAACTCAACACAGTGATGGAAACAGAAATCCTGGGGAAAAATAATTCCAACCCCCTAACACAATGCTTAATCATGAAATACACACTGCCTGTAAAATTATTCCTCCTGCAACCCAGCTATGACATGCATGAAAACATTATGCATCATAGTCCAAATCATAACCTTACGAGTTGTGATTAGGAAGAGAAATGCAGCAGAGATTTCCTCCAAGAGCAGCCCCTGTTTCCCAGGTAAGTGCTGACAGGGCTTTTACAAACTGTGGTGGAGTGAAGCTGCACTTGCAGGCTTTGAACTTCTGCAGAACATTTCTCATCACTCCTCATTTGGTTACAATTCTGTTAACTTCAGAACAAACCTGCAGAAATCTAGCTAATCTGACAATGCTAACAGGGACTTTGTTTTGATTGCTGATTAGGAGATATTATATCTGATTCCCATGCAAATTAGAAAATCTTATTAAAACGATCCTTTATTATGCATGGTAATCTGAGGCAAGGTGGGACCATTCCCAGCTTTGGTGGGGCTGAGATCCTCCCAGCTGTTTTCAGTGTAACGCAAAACAAACAAATCAGCTTCTAAGAAGTGGAATGTTTTCCAGGGCCTCTTTCCCATACTGCGCATTAACTGAAAACTCATTAATTTCAAGGGGCTTCCTCAGTAAGTCAGGAGTAACATCCCCCATCTGTCACATTGCAGGGAATGCCCTCCAGTTTTGGTCGGCATGCATGTATCGCTTGCTTTCGAATAACCATCTTAATGTGCAATTTGGGCTTAATTCAAGTTTTGCACCCTTCGACTTTGTTCACTTGTAGCCAAATCTTTTCTTAAATGGCCAAAGCAAAGATTTCAAACTTTATTTACCATGTAACCTGTCACTGTGATAAAAACCTAAAGCCTTTTCCAACTTCCAAGGAGGAGACAAGACTTGTTCAGTTTTCCCTGGCAGTTATTTCTGCTCAGGAAACCCAATTCAAAAGCAGACATCTACTTTTGAACACTGAGAGTGGGTGTTAAATTGAGATTATGGTAAACAGCAGATTTCTTTGGTTGGTGAAGAAATTATTTCATGAAGACACAACAGAATTAAGCAGAATTTCATATCACTTACTGTATGTGTTGATCAGAGAGTGAATGATGAGTTTCTTGCTGTGGACAACTGCTTTGTATAATACTGTGCAGACTTCAGGTGGAAGAAAAAGTAATGCATGCTTTAAAATGGAGAAAAACCCAACCTTCTTAGCCCTTACGTGCAAACCAGTAAACAGATCTTTCTTGCCAGATTCATTATTCTATTTATATGTTGCCTGAATGTGTCTAAGAACATCTTGATTTTTTCCTTCTGTATCTCATTTCACTCTTACTGTGACAGCTTGCTTCTGTCAAAAAGAAAAGACCGTCTTTCTCTCTATTATGTTCACCGATGCTGAGATCTAGGACTTTTTTGGGAATATCACTTTAGTTTATGAGGTCTATCTATATAATTTTAGCTATGCTGGGTGCCAAGTTATGAGCAGGCACAAGAGATTTTAAACATTACTACTATACTCTAAAAAACAGAGCAAGCAGGTGCTCCACGAGGTAGATTCGATTTCATGATGCTAATAGATTCCAACTGTAGCTTCTGGATGTTACTTCCGTGTCTACTATCAAGTAGACAAAAAGGCAAATGCTACTGAACAGACCTTCTCTGTCCACACACACAAAAATGTAAGGGCCAAACTTCCCTCAAAGCAACTGACATTCTGGTGGGGCATCTCCTCCTCCTGTCTAGCTGGAACAAAACCTCTATCAGGGAGGAAACTTGCAGCTTGAAAGCAGAAAAGCCTTGAAGAGATACGTGGGGACTAATGGAAAAACTGGCTGAAATCTTCTACTCTTTGACCATAAATGCAAAGCCATCCATTTTAATCTTCTCCAAAACAAAGGTTGGATGGCTGGTGCTTTGCTGCCATTGACTCCCTCTGTTGGCTGTATTTATGTCCTCCAGCTCCTGGCTTTCAGATGGCATGCACATATGCTATTCAGAGCAGCACAGACTGTCATCTGCTTATCTACTGTATTATGTGACTAGTGAAGTGCCACATGGTTGAACACCAGGAAACATATTGCTTGCTTTCACTATCAATGACCTAGAGGGAAGAATATGCAAGAGAGGAAATTTGCGGTGATAAACTGGGGCTGGGACTGGGAAGCAGGTCTAAACAATGAAAGAGCTTGACAAAGAAAGTGACTACTAACTTCAAAGATTAAACACTAGGCCTATATGAAATTGGGTGCTGACTATTTAACAGGAACAAAATATAAACACACAGGGCTAGTGCAGTAATGTGATTACAAAGCAGAATATGGAGTTGTAACTGGAGTTAAAAAGCCAACATTTACAGAAGTGAATATCTTTGTCAAAACTCTTAGCAAACTTTGTGCTGTCTCCTGTGTTTTCTGCATCCTTAAGCAAATGATGAAATTTTTAATAATGACGTTCAAGCCAGTTTCCAGTCCTAGGCATGCAGTGGATATGTGGAGAGCTAATTTCTGAAGGTCCACATATCCTCACTGCAAGCAGATCACTCAGGATGGTAAACAGCATCCAACTTCAGCTTCAGTTTCATGAGGTGGGAAACAGATTTGAATGCACACCACCAGCCTTCAAGTATAGGTGCAAGGCAACTTCATGAAGGACAGAACTTCTTCTGTGCCCTATATTGCTAATTTAAATACACCCATTGCATCAGGGATGTTTGAGAGCCCCCATCACAGTGACATTGCAATGCTACTTATGTTATTATGATAAAAAAAAATATTAGTAACAGGACCTAACTTTATGTTATCTTAGAACCCTCATATTTCTATTTTGCATGCAGCCACTTACCTTATGAAGTAAATTCCACTGAAAAACAGATAGCCTCTCAGAGAGAGGATACTCCAAACCAGAATCTTCCAGCCCCAGTTCAGTGGGGAAAACGGATCAAGTTATGGACTTCAGTGGAATTTAGGTTAACGTTAGAAGAATATGAGCCTCAGCAGAAAAACTTTTCATCCTATATCATAAAAAGTACTAGCAGAACATCAATTCAGATGCAGAAGATACTCGGGTTTTCTATTATCCTCTCTTATGTAGTTAGTAAGTAAGACACTTTATTGTATAGCTATGCTCTCCAATAAATTTGAGAGGCTTCACCTAAAACTTGGAACCCACCAGAAGATAAGATTAGGTGTCTGAGCCCATATCATGTACTTAGTTTGTTCCCCATAGTCAGGATTCAGAACAGAGGCTTAATTTGAAGTGAAATCAGATTAGCTGATATTCAAAACTAAATGCTCTCTGAAGAGCTTTACTGACTTGGATTTAAACCATGTTTCAGCACTGTTTTGAATTATGAATTAAGACAATTTAGATTTAGCTCAAAAAAGCCAATTTTCAAGAGTTTTCCTGCTAATTAAATTCCTTACTACTATTTAAAATATTAGTGCCACATTTATTTACTTATACTGAAAAATTAAGTACAGGTAATTAAAGGAAGATAATCATCTTCCTTTGCCAGTGATGTGGTTACATTTGTCCCAGAGTACCACCCTTGTTCTTTGTTAAAATGGTATCTTCTAGGCATGTATCTTGGCATATTAATAAAAAAATAAATTTGAGGTTGAGGATGATTAAAACTGAAAGTAAGCCTTGATCTGACATGTTATTTTGATTGGGTTTTCAAAGTTCACATAATTCTAGTTCTAATTTATGTTATGTGCGGTATATATCTTCTTGGTTTAACAATTACATTATTCTAAACAATTATATTGCTATGATACACATAATGCATGGCTCCTGAGCATAAAGTTCTTTAATGATGGCAGACTGTAAAGTGGTACAGTTCACTTTTAAAAGGTCATGCATCTTTTTTCAGTAGATTAACATTTTATCTTTTAATGGTGTTAAGAAAAGGTCAAAGATTCTAACAGATGGAATATGGAAAGCTTCTACTGAAGAAGATCAATGTGTTAAGCATCAATCTAAGTCCAGAAACACAACCATTTAATGACTGTTGTTCTTGTTTTATTTTAAATTACCACTGTCTTGACTGCTTGAATGCTGAAATTATATTTTCATATTTAAAAGAAATGGACCATCACCATCTGACACAGGTATCTATGTTCTTGATGTATTTTCAAGAATACTTCTTCATTGTACAAAACAAGAAGTTCTTTAAATAATTAGCTTACCCTTAGGCTAATGGCCTATCAATTTGACATCCAAATGAATGCAGCAGAATGATCCCCAAAAGCAACATGGCAGATAATTTTATATTGTTTTAACTGAGTAAGTTTGCAATAATTTAAATGGATTTATGCTCTGAAGTCAAGTCTGTTCCATGTTACATGCTGTTGAACTTTTAATATAGGTGATATTATAAACTTATGATGATATTTTTCAAGAAGGACATTTAGGTACTAAATCTTTCCAAGAGTATTTTATCATCATTTTTAGACCCAGATTCCGTTAAAGGATAAAGTCTAGGTATTTCAATTGCCCCAGTATCTTTAGACCTCAAGGGAAGAAAATGCTGTGTGTTTGCAGGACACTATAAGCTCTCCTGAGCTGCTACATAGCTCTGTCTAGTTTTATAAAATAAATAGTATGACAGTGTAACATGATTGGTTTTCTGTGTGCTAAAGTAAATACAAATATAAAAATAACAGCAGGGGGTCAAGCTGCTTTGTAGAAAGTTATCAGACAGCTTCTAAAGATTGTCAAGCTGATGTGTCTGCAGTGTATATGTGCATTTTTTCAAATTTACTTGTATTTCAAGTTCCTATTATTCCCCTGAGCCAGGCCTGCTCCCAACAAAAGGGTTTCAAGAAGAAGGTAAAACTCTACTGGAAATAAAGGTTCTCCTCAGGGTCTTTGGACATAATCACTATTAAGCAACAGGAAGTGAATTTATGCTCAAGTCGCCATCCTGGCTTATATGTTCATACATTTCAGGAGCAAATACAGTTTACAGCTATGACTCTTCAATTGCTACACATAAGAACAAAATGATGAGCACTGGGAGTCACCTGGCTGTTGCTATCAGTATTCTTACTTCTAATGGAAATGCATAACAATATTTTGATAAACTACTAAACACACTAAATCAGACTCAGAGTTTACAAGGATATCTATATTTTCAGAAAAATTACTAAGCAATATTAACCACTAGCCATCCACACAAGTCAATAAAATATTCATTGCGCAGGCTACAATAACTAGAGGGTTATTTAAATGACAAGTTCAAAGAATCGTCTGTAATTTTATAGTTTAGCTTCATGTTAGAAAGAAGCTTGAAAACTTTCAACTGCGATTTTAAGACTGGTCAAGGCCACTTTTTTTTAAACATTTTTCAAGGATTTTTCTTAAATCTCATCCTGCATAGTGTTGGTCATTTTCTAGCTGCTGGGACATAGGAGGTAAGTTATTCTTTTCTTGGATATAATATTTATATGGTTGCCTCCTATACATCATTTTCAATCTGTCTTGGCTGGACAAAGTGCTCTTACCCTCCAGAATGAGAAAATTATCCCAATTCCAACTGACAGGAGATGCTGAAGTTTTTCTCAGAAGAAACAGCATGCTCAAAATGGACTGCGAAAAGAACAGCAATGAGAGCTTGCTTTTATTAATAGATATGTGCTTTAGAATAGAACTGTACATACCAAAGGCTGTAAGTGCCACCAGCTTCGCCATCAGCTAACGCTGTACTCCCATAATGAAAAACCTAGTTCTAGTTCCCATGTAAAGAACAGGCCTAACCTGAGGCAAATCCAAGTTAACTTTTTGGGCTAGTGTGGACAGAATATTCCAGAATTGCCAAAAGAAGCTTCTCCTTTTCTTCCCAGTGCTGAGGACATTTCAGCAGAGGGGCTGGTGTTTATTTCAAATACCACAGCACAGTGTGTTGATAGCTACTGTCTTTTGGGTAGGACAGTCTTTGGAAATTCAGTCACCATAAATTCTATTTAAATGTTTACTGCTTCAAAGATACACCATAAGGTATTGAACTAATTAAGCAGGCTGCCATATTCCCACCAACTTGAGTTCAAATGAATTTGAAATACAGCTCAACAAACAGCTCTGAAAAGGGAACAATTTCAGTTTAAAAAGATAATGAAAATAATTGCCAGACACTGTTGGCTCTCTGATTATCTAGCATCAATTAAGAGGATGGCAAAAAATCTAGCTGAAATGTTCAAGCAAATCTTCTTACTCTAACCACTGCATTTTTTTCAATGAAACATAAGCCCAAGTTATAATCATGCAAGCTTTGGGGTCTGAAGCAGAGAAAGACAACTTCTCTCTCTTGGTTAGGCAAGCTGAAACAATAAAACCAGGTGCTATGAATATACTAAAACCAACATTCAGCTCATAATTCCTTGTGAACTCCCTTCATAGTTTCCCATACAGACTGTGTAAGACAGCCAAATGAGGAAGCATTCACTAACCCTTAGAACATCTCAGTGGGAGCAGACCACAGTCACTGAAGGGCAGTGCAATGTGTTAACAGTACACTACAATCCTTGAGGCAGAAGATAGCTTCAAAAGCATAACAAGCCAGACAACACAAAGAAATTGGTACTCTTTTTTACTGAAAAAGGTGGCAAACAATTATAAAATCCATAACATTTTCTCACTATCTTTGCATACTCAGAGATTATGTTAATCCAAGAGACAAGTTTACAAAGCCAGAATGTCACAAAAATAATCTACTGCAGTCACAAACACTGTAAGTCACTACACGTAAAATGCAAGTATGGAGAAGTATGAAGTATTGTTTTACCCTGTTTCAGGTGACTATTTCACTGTGGGATTTTTGTCTGTGGTGTTTCCACACGCAACATAGGATCTGAGAGATGAAGATGTTTCCTATCCACTAGGAGTAGAGGCCAAATTGTATTCCTGTAAACATCCCTGGGATGCTACCATTCTCCCTGAATTTGAACAGGGGTAGACACACGGAAGCCTGGAAGAAAGTATTAATGTATATAGATTAAATGGACTCCAACCTGTTCTCTCTCCTCTTTGCTCTGCAGAGCTGCCAAGAACAGAAGCAGTAAATACTTTTGTTTTGTCACTTGAGTCAGCACATATAATTCTTCACACACGTAGGAACTAGCTCTGCTGCAGAAGAAAATACCATTTTCACAATAAGTCTTCACAGTGGAAACTGTGCCTTAAATCAAACAACCAAATACTGAGTCAGCTCAGTGGCAGAGCAACAATTTGATCTGCTGCATGGCAAGCTTTGGTTTGGAGATACTAAACAATTCCTCATCCCGGGCCTCGGGCTTGTAAATATGATAGAAGATGATGCAATGTGTTCAGACTCTAGGGAGAAAAGGAACAGTCATACTACTCTTGAGAAACCCTTTGTGCAGAAAAATTTATTGTGTGCCCCCAGGTGCAAAGCCTACAGATGAAATGCAACTCAATAAAGACAAGCCAAGGTGTTTCAAGACAGCTAATGAACATTTCAGTATTTGCACTTAGTCAGATAAAGTGATGTTTTCCAGTTGAGCAAGGAGACAGCAATCATGTGAGTATGATTTCTATGTGATAACAAATATTCCCAGAGGTTTTTTTAAGCCCCATGCTTTGTTTTTGTTTGGTACAAAGATGATTTATTATGAAATCTAATCAGTTCTCCTACCTTTATGCTTCCCTTCTTAATGTTTTTTGATGTTCTTTTTGAGACGAGCTGTATTTTTTTTTTATGAGGGTCACTTGTTTTTTAAGCAGAGTAATAGTTTCATATTTTCTATATATGCAGAACATAGTCTTGCATGCCCTTTAATTCCCATTCTATAAACAGTAAGAGGGTCTGCTGAGATGTACAATGATTTCATAATTTATGTGTTCTGTTTGATTTCTATGTTCAAGTGCAGCTGATGAGACATTTAAAAGAAATGGCTAACATCTTACTGCTCACAGAGAGAATATCAACATGAGCACTAGGAATTCATAACACCTATGGAAAGAAGTGTTGCATATAGTCAATGAGATATGAGAGAATATTTTGAAGGAATGCTTCTTACAGCACCCAGTCAAGCTTCTGAAAAGATTATTCATTATAAACCACACTGGCTCGATAATGAATTCTGATAGAACACATGATGTTAATTCAGCCGTTCCTCTGTCTTTCAGTCTTGGATTAAAAAAAAAAAAATAAATATAAATTATTATTTTAGCCTCTGACTACTTCTGTGATCTGATTTCTTATACCCTGCAGGGGACAGCATTGGGTAAAGAAAAGTAGAAATCATATGATAAAGAAGCATTTGCTTTCAATTATCAAATTGTACTTTGTTAATTGAGATACAAAAAAGTATTCTTTGGGTTTCTTTTAGGTTGGCACAAATCCTCTCTCTCTCTCTCTTCACCATTAAACTCTTCTGAAGTATTAATCAAAACTGTTTTGGTTACATAGTTCATTCTGTTATCAGTAGTGAGAAAGATTCCCAACAATTTGTAGTCACAAATGCTGCATAGTATTGCTATAACTTAGAACTTTCTTCTCATTGCAGGATGTGCAACACTGTTTTTCAGCAGCTGTGTTGAACCCCTTCTAAGGTGTCAATGTACGTATAATTTTGTAGGGGGAAAAATACTGCTTTTATACTATTATCTTTCATTAAATTATATATGTGTACAGGCAAGGACACACAGACACTCACTTTTTGTCTGTAAATGTGTATGCAAATACAAGCCAAAGCATTTGCTTTTATTTTGCTCAGCTGTTGTTACAAAAATAAAGATGTTTTCTCCCCCACAAATAAGTCTGTATGTAAAACTGATATTGCAAAAGGTATATGGTAGCCTTGTTTATTTTGGACAGATGTAAAGAAGTATCTCTGAACTTCTGCCAGTGATCAAAGAACTGATGATGTAGAACAGATTCATGGGCCATGTCCTATCAGCCTGCGCTTTACCCGTCATCCATCATCCAAACCCTAAGCCTTTTTCTGAGTGATGATTGCACCCTAAACACATAAAATTAATCACCACTCTAGCCTGGCCAGGTGTCTTGCCTCCAGAAATTATCTCATTGCAGCAAAACAACTGCTAGAATCTGATATCTGTACTGTAATTTAATTTAAAAATACTGCACAGTAGCACTAAGATTGATTTACATATCTGAAAAGTTTCTAGTTTCACAAAGCCAATATAAATTCTTGGAGAAATATGCAATTGGAAAAAATCCCTGGTTGATCATAAAATCAGGGCATCTGAATATTTATTAGCTTCTGGAATTTTCAGTTGATGCTTTCTACCACGATAGTAGATTAACATAGGTTTTCAAATGCAATTTGCAAAACTAGAAAGACCAGGTATTTGAACTAGTATAAATTCAGCATTGAACCTGCATGAAACAGTAGCTCTGGGAGACTAGACTTTACACAAATAGTGTCTGTTTTCTTTTCTTTTCTTTCAGAGCATTCATAATTGTTATGTTTATGTATTTCTTCTTTCCCTCTTCAGAAAACAGAAGAGAAATTAAACATCAGAAACTTCCACTAAACATCAGAAAATTTCTACTTTTGAAAAGACAATAGAGAAATTGTGGCTAAATATGACAGTGGCTAATAAATTAGGTCAAATATATACCATATCTGTGAAATGCAGAATTAAAGATACACAGGCCCTGATGTACTTCAGCTGTTCTTTCACACACAAACTCACAATTTTTCATACAGAATATACACACCATGCCTGTGTTTTCTGTAAGTAGGAAGAATTATAAGTACAAATGTGAAAATAATCTCCACCTAATGATAAATGGAAATAACAGGCTAT
>NDXB01013341.1:61431-73931 GCA_002631895.1 Agapornis roseicollis | reverse complement strand
ATAAAAAAAAAAGAGCTGTAGGAACATAATAGTGCCAGTCTTTTGAAAAGAGAGGACTTACTTCGCTCTGATGGAATTTTCTATTCAATTTTAAAATTAAAAAAAATAGAGAAAAAAAAAAATACCCCACAAAAAAAAAAAAAAAAAAAAAGAAAAAAAAAGAAAAAAAAAGAAAAGAAAATATTATTCATTATCTCTGTGTGAATGACACCCGTGTAATACTACTGCAGGCTCTCATACAATGAACGCTTGAGCTAGATCCAACCATTGAGCCAGAAGAATTTGCTGGCTAAATTGATGTTGGATTACACACCTGGCCACTTATTAAACTCCCTTTTCCTTTTGTGGGAAAACTAGTCCAAAGGTTCTATGGGGAGGCAATGCCCAGCACTTCTCTGTACCTGGGGTTCAAGCAGGGAGATACTACTGTCGTGTAGGTCAACCTGCAGGTACAGAAAGCCAAACTAATATACAGTTAATGATAAAGTAGTATTTCAGCAATTTTAGAAAATATAAACATTTGATTTTTATGATTTGTCTATAATCATTGTGCATGTTGTCAATTTTATAATTTTAAAATTAAAAAATGTAGGAAGTGTTAGAAATCACTTTTCACTAAAATAGTCTTTCTTCTATCATGTTGCCTTTTGGTGTCAGAGACTTGTGGTAGATTTTTGCTGAAATTCTTCTCACTTAGGATCTGCCATCAAAAGCCAATGTTTACAAAAATCAAATTAAAACAAGTGTAAATATTGATTTACCTTCTCTCCTCCCATTACAGACATATACTTGAAAAGCTGCTGTGTGGTGACATCATTCATGTCCCTCTTTACTTGGCTCCCTTGAAGGTTTCCCTCTAAAAACTTTAATCTTAATATTTTGACCCTCATTTGTCCCCCAAGCCATTTCTCTCATTTGCCTGCAGACACAGTTTCCCCATCAGTCCTCCACATCTCCCACTGACACTTGCTCTCATTGCTCTTTGCTGCAAAAATCTGTGCTGTGAACACAGTTTGACATTTCCTGACATTTCATGAACTAATTACACTACAAATAATTAAGCATGTTCACATCTGTAACAAACGAAGGCAAAATGGTTGTCAGCAACTGTGATTGATGACCTCCCTGAGACTTTATCTGATGAGATTCTTCCCCACTATAGGCAGAACCTGGATGCCACTGTGTTTGCAATAATGCCTTCAGCCCTTTCATCAGATCAAACCAATGAGATGCTTGAAGAAAAGGATGGGAAAATTAATGACTACAATGAAATATTTGCATTTTTTCCAGGCCTGGAAAAAACAATGAACAAGAGATGTGACAACCTCAATTATTTGGTGATGCTAAGAGCTCTGAGACAGCTCCTGCTGGAAAGAGCTGTTGGGAAGCCTGGGGGTGTCAAGTCGGCGAGAAAAATGGCAGGTGACAAGGACAACACTTTTTTTTTTTCCCCTTCTTTTTATGCTACCCAGACCCACATAGCTTAGCTAAAAGGACAAATTGCAGCACTACATTTCTTCTTTAGGGAGTAGGAATATGTCAGCTTTGAAACACAACCTCCTGTGAATGTGGTGCTAGAGTAAAAACTATATTGGTAAATATTGTCTCTTGCAGAGATGATATAAATAAACAAATAAAATTCGCTTGTGCTAATGCTCTTTCAAGGGAAGAAAAAGAACACTGTCAGTAGTTCTATGTGTTATAGCCAGAATAGAAATAAAATATATGTGCATTTGTATAAAATAAATACAAATAAGAATATATGCAAAAATTAGTAGATATGCATGTGTACATGAAAATTATGCAACACATTAATAGATGGATTACACATGGCACTGTGAACTACCTTGAATATAAGGATAATTTTACACATACACAGACTGCCTGCAGAGCAACCAAAATGCCCCCTCCTTCTTCCAGAAGGAAAATTAAAAAAGAGGAAGAAAACCTCCAAACATTGAAAATGCAGTATTGTCCTGGGTTCAGCAGTTGCAGTCATACGTACAACTATAATTTGTATATGCATGACAGCTGCTGTGCTGCTGTGTTTCAAAGTCCTTTGAAAACAAAAAATAAAGAATGGAAACAGTCCCATGTGCACTACAGCATTTTGCTTTTCCAATAATAACATCAATAATTATTGTTACTATTATTATAATTAATAATCATAGTAGTAGTAAAAAGGGATATGGGAGTTCATCAAAGAAAAACTGGGAGAGATCAAGAGTAGCCAAGATGTAGCACTTGAAACCAGGGACTCTACTTCCACTTCTCCCTGACCTTGAAAACAATTTAAAAAACTTTAGCTGCCTTATGTATTAAAAATTATAATAAACAAAAAATCCTAGGATAATAATGGTCACCTACCTCATGAGACCATTGCAATGGTTGATTAAGAGCAGTCATGTGCTTTGAGCATCTTGGATGTCACAAGAGTGTAAATTATTATCCCTCCCCATCTTTTGGTGGGCTGTGACCACCAGGATTGGAATGCTGTCCACACAGATGGCGTGGCTTCCCTATGATTGATCCCGTGACCCACTGGCTCCCCAAGGAACAGTGAGAACCTTCAAAGAAAAGAGCATCAGAAAGAGGGGTATAGGGATGTTGCCCAGGAAGCTAGGGACCAGGTGAGGAAAGCTAAGGCTTAGCTAGAGTTAAACTTAGCTAGGGATGTTAAGGATAACAAGAAGGGATTCTATAGGTACATTGCAAATAAAAGACAGACCAGGGACAATGTGGGCCCCCTCTGGAAACTATCAGGTGGACTGGCTACACAGGATTTGGAGAAGGCTGAGGTTCTGAATGACTTCTTTGCCTCAGTCTTCAACGGAAAAGGCTCTGACTGCACCACCCAAGTCTTGGAAGGCAGACACAGGGACAGTGAGAATGAAGACCTTGGGCCCACTGTAGGAGAGGATCTGGTTTGAAACCATCTTAAGAACCTGAACATGCACAAGTTCATGGGACCTGATGAAATCCATCTGCAGGTCCTGGAGGAGCTGGCGAGTGAAGTTGCTAAGCCACTGACCATCATATTTGAGAGATCATGGCAGTCAGGTGAAGTTCCCAAAGACTGGAAAAGGGGAAATATAGCCCCCATTTTCAAGAAGGGGAAAATGGATGATCCGGGGAATTACAGACCAGTCAGTCTCACCTCTGTGCCTGGAAAAATCTTGGAGCAGATTCTCCTGGAAGGCATGCTAAGGTGCATGAAAAACAAGGAGGTGCTTGGTGGTAGCCAGCATGGTTTCACTAGGGGGAAATCCTGCCTGAACAATTTGGTGGCCTTCTATGATGGGGCTACGGAACTGATGGACAGGGGTAGAGCAGTTGACGTCATCTACCTGGACTTGTGCAAAGCGTTCAACACTGTCCCACACAACATCCTTGTCTCTAAATTGGAGAGACATCAATTTGATAGGTGGGGCACTCGGTGGATAAAGAACTGGCTGGATGGACGCACGCAAAGAGTTGTGGTCAATGCCTCAGTGTCCAGCTGGAAACCAGTGATGAGTGGTGTCCCTCAGGGATCGGTGTTGGGATCGGTCTTGTTCAACATCTTTGTCGCTGACATGGACAGCGGGATTGATTGCGCCTTCAGCAAGTTTGCTGATGACACCAAGCTGTGTGGTTTGGTGGATACGCTGGAGGGAAGGAATGCCATCCAGAGGGACCTTGACACGCTTGTGAGGTGGGCTGATGCCAACCTCATGAAGTTTAACCATGCCAAGTGCAAGGTCCTCCACCTGGGTCAAAGCAATCCCAGGCACAGCTACAGGTTGGGCAGGGAAGGGATTCAGAGCAGCCCTGTGGAGAAGGACTTGGGGGTGTTGTTTGATGAAAAAATGAACATGAGCCGACAGTGTGCGCTTGCAGCCCAGAAAGCCAACCATATCTTGGGCTGCATCCAAAGCAGCATAACCAGCAGGTCCAAGGAGTTGATCCTGCCCCTCTACTCTGTTCTTGTGAGAGCTCACCTGGAGCATTGTGTGCAGTTCTGGTGTCTTCAACATAAAAAGGACATGGAGCTGTTGGAACAAGTCCAGAGGAGGCCACGAGGATGATCAGGGGAATGGAGCACCTTCCATATGAAGACAGGCTGGGAAAGTTGGGTCTGTTCAGCCTGGGGAAGAGAAGGGTGCGTGGAGACCTCATAGCAGTCTTCCAGTATGTGAAGGAGGCCTATAGGGATGCTGGGGAGGGGCTCTTCATTAGGGACTGTAGTGACAGGACAAGGGGTAATGGGTTCAAACTTAAACAGGGGAGGTTTGGATTGGATCTAAGGAAGAAATTCTTTACTGTGAGGGTGGTGAGGCACTGGAATGGGTTACCCAAGGCTGCCATGAGTGCTCCATCGCTGGCAGTGTTCAAGGCCAGGTTGGATAAAGCCTTGGGTGATATGGTTTAGTGTGAGGTGTCCCTGGTTATGGCAGGAGGGTTGGCACTAGATGATCTTAAGGTCCTTTCCAACCCTAACTATCCTATAATTCTATGATTCTATGAACATCAAGAAACAGTAGCTAATGCAACTGCCAAGAGGAGGTAAAGGAGCAAAATCTGACTTCCCTTTTGAAGGCCAAGGTAAGTTTTATCATCACATTAGCAGGCCATATGTCTTTTTAAAAGATATTAAAACTCATTCTACTAATTGGTACATATACTGTCTCTTCCTTGCTTGGTGTGTCGCCTGTAATATGACAGTTGCCATAGTAACACTTTACTTCTATCAAATTACAAAATAAACATATTAAAAGAAAACCAATGTTTTTAATTCCTAAGAACTTTCTGCCCAAAGTCCCTCATCCCTTTATTTTACATTTTTACATTTAACTTGTCCATAAGTAAGCACTATTTCCTCTTTGGGTTATTAGTTACACTAATTCCAAGGCAATCAAACATGTATTGTGTGTTACAACAGAATTGTAAAATGAATAATTAGTGTACTTTAGAAGCCAAATGCACTTGCTCTATTTCTGGGAGGCAAGGATTAGAGTGAAGTGCTGGGAGAAGGGTTGTGGTAGGTCCTACTGCCTTCAGGCATGGAGTAAAGACTGGCCGCAGCCTACAGGTCTGAACACAGCGGATGGAATCGGGGCACCCATCATGACAAGCTGCCCATGTCCACTAAACGCTATACTTTGGTCTCCCTGCTGCTGTAGACTTCTGAAGCCACACAAATAATTTACTCTGATTCCAAGGTTACAGGATAAAGTTGCTTGCTCGCCTTGGCAAAACACCATGAGACTGCAATGTAGAGTATGCTGTCTCCATTCAGTTTTCTTACTGTATTGCTGGAGGAAATCAAAATAATGTAGATTGAGATTTGTCCTCACATAAAAACATAAATGAGGACAGGATATGGACCCGTGATGTGATGCTGCCTACGCCACCCATGCAGCCCTGTGTGTCCAGAACTTCTGAAAAACTGTGAGGCTGCAAAAGCAAGGCTGGAAGGCTAAAACCATGGAGGAAACAGTTGCAAAAGAAAAGAGGTTTTGAGAACTATTTCTTACCTTTCAGCATTGATATACAGTTTGTGGATATTTTCCTGCCGAACATGTACTAGTAAAGGATATTCTTTATTTTTGTCAATGTGCTAGTGCAGGCAGGAGTTAAGGAGAGGGTGCCATTTTGTCAGCAGAAGCAAGAAAAGCTACTAACCTACACATTATTATGCACATTCCCATTTGTAAGTCACAAAAATATCCTTTCCTGGGTTTTTTAGGATCTTCTTGTACGAGTTCTTCAACTGAAAGTCTCCTCCACTTACAGATGCAAGTGCTCACGCAGGAATATCCAATTGCCAAGGTGAGCTGGCTTAAAAACAGACTAAGGAAAGAACAGCAATGTGAACAGTACCATTTATTGTCATATGAGTTAATAAGGTTGTGGCCTAATTAAACCAGTGCTTTTCCCCCTTGCCATTATTCTTGTGTGGGTAAGCAAATTAATTCCGCCTGCACTTGGAGACTGCACACTTGCTGTATTAATGTTGCCTGAAGTTCTCATATGCGGAGCAGATGGGATATTATAAGGAAACACTAGTATAAAATGGACACTTGCAAACGTTAAATTTTCACAAGTATCTGGTAAGCAGTCTTCTATTCTTTAACACAGAAGTGAGTCACACTGTGGCATTCAGTGGATTGGACAACAAATAAGATTTAAGTGTACCCAGTAGTTTTAGGGAAAACATCTATGTTAAACACATTAAATGCCTTAGCACTGGTTCCAATGTAGGATTTTGTGCTCAGCAGCTAGCAATTCAAGTCTTAAAGCTTCTGGTACCGTAATTTGATTGTGGAAGTTTTGAGTAACTATTTGGTATTTCCATGCAGTCTTTCAGCTCAAGATTGTTATCTGCACTGCTAAAAGTAACAAACTAACCAAGTTTGTTACTTTTGCACAGATGTTTAATTTTACCACCAGGAAGATTCATTTAGCAGAAGTACCTTCCACAAAGTGCATATCAGAAATAGCATAAATATTTACTGGATTAGGCCTTGTCTTTATAAATGTGCTACTGATACAGGCAAAGTTCTGGCAATAAATCTGTATGTAAATTGACTCCTGTACCTCAACTTGACTTCAGTATCTCCTAATCCCTCTTCACAAAACAAATTGCATCAACCATGCCCACATTTAGCCAACTACACTTCACGTTGTTTTAGTTCCTTCTCATAAGTTCTTCCTACAGATTAAATGCTGATGCACTGAACTAACTGCTCTTGGCTGAGGTGGGCAGCTGTGATTTGATTAGTATAGATTCTGGAATTGGTAAGTACTGTATCAGTATCCTCCCTAGAAAATAGGTGACATGTCATGGGATATTAAGTATGGCCATTTAATGTAAAAACTCAGATAATACATGAGTTAAATGAAGAAAATGAGAGAAAGCTTTTAAGCATTCTCCCAAGACAGATTGCAGAATAATATTATTGTACACGCAAGGAGTGCTGATTGACACAGTCAGAAGGCCATTACAGTAGTATGGTATAAAATCATTATAGTAAAAAGCATTTCAGAGCTGCAGAGTGATAGTAGCAACAGATAATGAATTATCAATAAAGAAGTGGTGATTCAGTTACATTACATATGAATAGAAAGCTTCCTGTTATATAATTTAAACCTGCCAGCCTGACAAGTGACTTGAATATTCAATTCCTTCTCCAGGTGTATGAATCACCCTTCTAACTTTACCAGAGACTGAATTTTGTAGGATTGGCCAGGCACAGCTATACTAGGCAGTGTTGTTAAGGAAAGGTTGGTTGAGCAGATTTCAACAAGGCAGGCTCTGGTGAGGCTCTTTTTGAACTCTCAAGGAAGCGGCATTTGAGATGTTGGCATTATGCAGATATTTCTTCTTGTTTATGGTAAATAAACACAAAGTATAGTCTTTCAGCAAGTCAGTACCACTAATATTTTATGGTTTCCATTTTGTCTTACCTTAAAGCCCTTGAAGTTTATATTGCAAAATACCATTAGTGACAAAGTCCTGACAAAAAAAAAAAAACAACAACAAACCCACAAAAAACAAACCCAAAGCCCTATCAGTATTAAATCCTGTATTGTTAAGGCTGTGCTCCTGAAGGAGGTGTGTCTTGGACTTTGCTTCTCCACAAAGCTCCTCTGAAGCCAACTACAGGATGTTAGATCATGATCTCACAGGAGAATTAGGACCTCTGAGAAAAGTACGAGTCACCTTTTCCTTTTTCAATGGCTATTCAGTATTTGCAGTGCTAACATTATACCCAAGTCAAAGATAAATGCGCTGGGAGTTTTAGACTAATTAACTTTATAATTTGGGTGAACAGGAGGATTCCATTTGAATACCTTCAGTTCTGAAACCAAAGTTTCTGAAACAAACAAGAAAGCTCAAGCAGTTGAAAATGATCCAGCCCTGAGAAATATGGGTAAAATATTATCAAGTCCACATTTTGAAAATAAATATAACCATGACACTGTCAAATACAAGTATTTAAATATTGTGAGTAGTTCTAACTCACCTTGTAGTATTTTTAAACACATTTTCAGATTGATTTTTTTAATAAATGGAAATTAAGTCTTATAAAATCACATTATTTCATAGATACATTATATTACATATCAGAATGTAATAGCACTGACATATAGACACGTGTGTATTAATATTTCCTGGTATTATCAATGCTCTAAGAAAATTGACAATATTGATAAAACTGTTCCAGTAAGATTTTCTTCAAGTTGTTGTCTGGATAAACTGATTTTAAAAAAAGACTTTCTACTCAGTATGTTTGCCTAAATATGCTGGCTTGCTTTTCATAAGTCCTTGGCACCTAGCTGCTCCTACTTCAGTCATTTCGCTTTCTGTTTATTACCTCTCCCTTACCTCCCCATTAAAGATGGTGCACCTACAAATAAAAGAGGAAACATCTTCTCTTCCTTTATACCTAACCTGCTAGAAGCCCGCAGCTGAAGACATTTCTTTTTACTGCACTGAACGCTCTTGGGACTAGAGTCAGCTCAGAAATTTAATCACAGGCCAAACTCTAGTAGTTAGACTGAAGCCTGAAAAGGCTTAGAGCAGGCAATGGAAACATAGATTACTGCCTCACAGACACTAATTAGTTCATGAAACTTCAAGAAAAGAACTGCTGGACACTTACGCGAATTTTTCCTGCCTCGAAAGACCAGTGATGTACTGGAATTTCATTTTTCAAGTGAAGCTGTTTAGAAGCAAATCTTCCTTCACAAAGCCAGGATTCTACTGACTACAGAGATGACTTGTGCTATTTTAAGGCTCTACCTCTTTTAAAGATTAAATAATTATTGAGATTATTTATATAGTTTGGGAAAAAAGAAAGATTGTGACCTGGGAATCAAAAAAAACAAAACAAAACAAAACAAATATTATTACTGACTCTAAAAGCAACTCCTGGGCAAATCACAGTTATCTGGGGCAAACCACATGATTTTCCTGCCTCAGCATTCCTAGCCTTCAGGCAGAGGTACAGCTAGTTGCTCCCCACAAGGATGCTGTAAAAATTAAATATTAAAATGGCTATAAAAAACTAAGGATGAAAAATGTGCTCAGAGTTAAGCATTATAATTAGTATTATTTACTGCATCTTTAAAAATCAAATTATATTTTTTTTTTATTTTCCTTTAATAAAGGAATTATACAATGACTTTAAGAAATGACAAAGTAATTTGAAGTAAATGACTGCCCTGTAAAATTGAAACACACCCTAAACTGTGGTTATTATAGAATAAACACACACCCTGATAGCACTGCTTGAGCTGTGTGTAACCTTAACGTAGCAGTGTATTATTAAGTGCAGGAGGATCAGCAATTATAAAAGGAAGAGCGAGTGCTGATGCGTGTTAAATACATGTTACCTCTTTGGCATCAGCAGATCTGGTGCATCCATTCCTGGCAATAGAAAGCATGCTGGGCAAATTCAGCTTGTGGCACAAAAGGATTAATTAGAGTACAGCTAATACAAGCAACGTTTAGACATGAATCAAGAAATTTAGGACATGGGGCTTATGGTACACTGAATAATTGCCAACACCATAAAAGAAAGGAAAGACATGAACTAATTTCACATTCATGAGAAGCAGAAAGTTCTGCCCGAGCTTTTGCTTGGCGAAGAATTATGCACTGCAGGTTTCTTCTGAAATAGTTCATATTACCACACAAAATGTTACCTTGTGTTTATGCTGGTCCTCCCTTGTTGCATTTAAATGTGTTGTCAGAATAAAAGCAGTTATTTGATGGCTGAAAAAAAATAAGAGGTACCTGCTCTCTCAAAGACAGCAGACTTATAAAGGCTTTGCTTACTTATGTGCTATTCTAGGTCAGAAACCCAATACCGATCCCAGAGGTGACCTGGCTTTCTGTTGCACCTTTTGCCTGAAAGAACATTTAATATCAATAGATAAAATAACACAGGAGACAAATAAGATAGCTGGGAAGCTATGAGGCTAGTGTAGATGCAGGACCTATAGTTTAACTCAGATTATGACTGCAGAAATGCAGGCAAACAGCACAATACAGTGCTGCACAGAGGTATCCACGACGGCGTGCTCAGGCACCGGAAGCAGGCAAGTGCTGATAGCACAACTCTCCTGGCTAACTCCGTGCTTTTTTGAAAGAAGAAAAGGTTGTGTAGGTATCTTCAGCCCTGCAGTGGCATGTGGACACTGTTCTCCCTTTTTTGATCTGAGTCCCCTACTTGTAAGTGACTGTGATTCCTTACTATATAGTGAAGTGTTGGAGAAAGAATTGCTTCCTCACCTTTACTCTGAAACAAAGAACGCATTTCCTAAAACATTCATGAAAGTGCTAAGAGCAGGAGTGCTCAAAGTTTTGTAACAGCAGCAGACTGAAAACAGCCCAAGGGAATTTGCTGAGTCCTGACTCCTGAGCCTAGCACAGCCAGCAGAATTTGTCTTCAATCCACAAAAAAATCCTGTGTGAAAACTGTGTCCATTAGGCCTTTAAAATACAACAAATCATATATGGTATTTTGTAAGTATTTAATCTTTTTCTTAAACGTATCTTGTGTCAAAAATGCTTCAAAACATTTCTTGTGAATATTTTTGCTAAGTTTACCCAAAATTCAGCTAAAATGGATCCTAAATTATTTTGTATATTCTTTCTGATCATCTTTTATGAATGCTGGGGCCCAGGAAAAGTAAAGTACCCTAAACTGATGGATTAAAAAAATGAAAATAGAGAGAAAAGTAACCAATTTTAAGTAACCATTCTTAAACCAAGTGTTTCCTCTATTCAATAGTGTTGATCATATTCTCTATGCAGCAATCAACTGTATGTCACAGTTTCCTCATTCTTCCAGGGAAAATGGAAGGCTTGTTTGCTGTTACACAACTTGTAATATTGTTCCAGCCTCGCACAGCTCAGCAGATGCAGCAGTGATGCGTCCAGCATGCACATCCAGCACACCAGCATCATGGCCAGTTCTCTGAGGGATGTGGCAGATGCAGTTCATCTGATCTCCCCTTCCACGGAGGGGTCTCCCAGTCATATGTAAAGTTTCTCATCCTTAGCCATGATTTACTTTCAGGGAAATTAAACCTTATATTCAAATATTGTTAGTCATTAAATAATTTTATTTAAATAAATCTCAATCTCCTCTTTAATTAAACATAGTAAGGACGACTTTCCATCTATTATTCAGGAAGCTTGAGTTTGCCACAGTCCTAAGACCCATGACACAATGTGGCTGAGAGCCCTCTGTTACTTTGATTTTTTCTTCTAGTTTTGCTTACAATCCCTGGTTTCTGCAGAAATGAAAAGTCAGCTTCTACAAGGCCTCACATTTAAAAATTTCAGGTTAACATGACACCTTAACGAGAAATCTCCTTTTCCTTTCCACTTCACAATTTGCTCCAATCCCTCTGCCAACTGAAAGCTCTTATAGGACCAATCATTGACCTTACACTACCATTACTTCCACCCCTTTTCCGCATTCTGAAAATCAACTGAATTTTGTTTGAGAAAGAGTTAAAAATTGCTTAAAACACTAAATAGATAAAATTTATTTATTGCACTTGGTGAATCTCACCCAGTTCAACCAGTGTGGTCAAAGTTTTCATTTAAGAGTAATATGCTTTTAAAGGCTCATTTAGTTAATTCTGTATATGTTGTACTTGAAATACAATAATTAATAAAAGCCAGAAAGGGTCAATATGAGACAATAGAGAGCTGCCAGTAAAATAACCGGTTCCAAATCATTGCTTAGGAAAGACCAAAGCTATTAAGGAAACTGCCAGTTTAGCAAATAACTTTTTTTTGAAGGTTCAGTTGCAAAGAAAGAGAAGTGTCTTAGTTTAAAAAATGGATCTGAAGTTGAGAAAAAAAGATGAAACTTTAGAAAAGAAAAATTAAATATGAAATAAACCAACCATTTCATGATGAGCTGACATCTCACTGGTCATTTCTATGCCTCTTCTGCTCTTTCACACAGACCTGGTGTGAAAACTGGGTTTACTAGTCAAGGGTAAGTCTAATACAGTGCTCTCCTGCTTTCACAGAAATCCTCTGGTTCCTCTCCTGTTTAGCTTCCGTTAATCTGATGGAATCGGAATTGTAGCTCTATTTCCTGCACCGTTTCTTCCTCATTTCAGCTCCCTGCTGTTTGTTTCTAGGATATTCTCATCCCTGCTGGGTGTATATTTTACTCTTCTTAAGAAGAGCCCTTATCATGTTTCTTTTTCTCACACTATCTATTACTGATGCTTGCTATGGGAATCTCCCAGCCAGGGATGAGACCCCAGTGCTTAGAGCATCTGGACAGTTATCGTGAACTAATATAATCACTTCAGCAGCTCATGTTAACAGCAAGTGATTGGTTGTTTTTACTCCTTCACACTTTCTTGGCTCTTAAAAGAAGAATGGGATTACAAGGAAGCATCTTGTGTGCCTATAAAATGGACTGAAGTTAACAGTGGTGTAAGCAAGGAGAAATGTACCAAAAAAAAAAAAAAAAAAA
>NDXB01013341.1:32573-50133 GCA_002631895.1 Agapornis roseicollis | reverse complement strand
AAAAAAAAAAAAAAAAAAAAAAAAAAAAATATAGAGAAGCTATAAAACTGCAGCAAACAGAGTGCCATGATAGTGACTGGTGATGTTAGAGAGAAAGCACCAGCGTTACTATCTACACAGCACGAATGCAATGGGGTAATCTAGTGTATTTACAGCTGTTCATCAAACAGTAAAGCCCCATTGCACTCCACTTGGCTGAGAAACAATTCCATTCACACTTCTTATGATTCTTTTATTGTTGACTTGGATTTAGCAGAGTATACTAACATTTCAGCCCTGATGAAGGCATGAGGCTGGGAACATTGGCATATTTTGTGAGTATAATTCATTTTTTTGTTCTGGTTGGAACACAGTTCAGTGCAATGTTACTGCTGGGTGAACACCTGTAGATAGAAAATACCAGTTTGCTTAGAGGGCCCAAAGCATGCCAAACTGTTCCCTGGAAGAAGATTTGAAAAATGAGCATTTAAAATAGTAAAAAATCCTCCTGCTCACAAAAAGAAATAGCAAAGCAGGCATGAAGCTATTATTTCAGTGCCAGATGTCAAAACAAGAAAATCAAGAATTTGAATCTCTTGGGGATGAATTTCAGCTTTGTCTATAAGAAAAACTAAGGCTTATCTCAAACATTGTAGGATCCAGCTCCTCAAAGCACAAAAATACATGCTTATCCCAGGTTCTCAAAGTACTAAAATGCGTAAAAGTCAAGGAGACAGGTGCAAGGAATGATATTGAAACCCTTTTCTTTGAGATGGATTAATTTTACTTTAATGGAAAAATGCTATTTGGAAAGGAAAAGTTTCTATTTTGAACTGTCTAAACATTTCATTTAATTTGCAAAATATCAAAATACAATGTGGCTGCAAATATTTTGTCTGTTTTTGATTTACAGAAATGGTTTGCCTCACCAGAAATGGTTACCCTGCACTTTTTAAAACGTATTCTGAAAATTATACTTAAAATTGCAAGTATCCACCATCATTAAACTTTCTTTTCAGAGAATATCTGTTCCTTGAGAAAAACGACTTGAAGACTTGATTTTCATGCCACTATATTAACATTTAATTCTGCTTTCTTATATTGAGCTATGTTAGGAGCCATTCTACTTTCAGTGGTTCTCCTACACTGATTTCCTTACATGCCTTTTTCCATGCTGTGGTTAAACATTCCCACATACAGCAAAAAGGGCAAGAAAATAAATATTTGTTTAATCACTCCAGCTTCATCCATAAAGCAAAGAAAGCTTATGAAAAGTTGAGAAATTTAAGCAGTTACTTTAAACATCACAGTCTGATGGTGATTGAGATATATATATATTCAGAAATATTACAAAAGCATAATGTGTACAGTTACTTGTGTATAAGCTGTAGGAACACAAACATTACAAAGTCTCTGAAAAACCTCTCCTGCAAGTGGAGCTGGCTGAGGTAGCTGATGTTTCCCAGAAAGAGCTCCACCCAGAACCATGGTCTTAGGAGCAGATTCCCAATTGTCAGTCACTGTCCTGGTGTGCTCCTTTACATTTAAATACATTTCCTGATGAGCAGAATGTTCATTTGAAAGATTAAATTTATTGAAGATGAGTAAGGTAGTAGTGGCTTAACAGGATCAATGGTGATTGGTTATACTTTGAGAGAGGAAGTGTCTACTTACATACATCTGAGTACAGAATTAGGACCTCTATGTGTATGAATATTAATCTGACATAATCTTTCAGCATATTAGTTTGTTATTGCAGGTTTACTGTACATAGAAAACAATACGAAATATCAAAGCATTTACCAAATGTATTCATGTCCCTAAACAATATTGTTAATTAATGCTAAAACACAACATGTCCAGAAGTAAACTCAATGGAATTCTTACGTTTGCTACTATTAAGTCTTAATAGAGAACACCTCCATGAAGGCGGGTAAACACAACCCACAATAGTTTTGCCATTTTGAATCTATGTGTAATTGTTGTACTGCTCTGTACATAACTGTTTAAGAGATCTACTTGCTTTTTATGCTCATTTATTACACTACACATCTTGGTATAAAAATCACCTCATTAATGCTTCAGAACACAGTATAAATGTGCATTTCAGAAAAAAATATAAAGAATAAAGTGATCAATAATGCTGTACAGGACTAGCCTAATAGAAACTGCGATTCCGTAAATGCAATGATAAAAAAGCAGACTGCTTCTCCTCTCATTTTTTACAATAATCTCATGTAGTTTAAATTATCTACATCTATCAACTCCACATAGTGGCCAAGGCTGAAACAGTGTTGGCCAGATCCACAGAAGTCAATTAGTTATGCCAATTTTCTCCAGCTGAGAATCGATTTTCAGTTGCCTTTACACTTCCTACAGAATATTCTGTAGGAAGCATTGCCTTAATGAAGCTTGGTCAGAATGTAAGGGAAACGTCAACATGAAATTCCTTGTCACCACTACTTAAACAGTTCAAAAAAAATCCAAACCACCACTTAGGTTTTCATTAAAATGGCAGGCAAATTTAAAATAACTTTAAAGGAAGGGGCTTCAACATCAAAAAAGTGGTAAAACTATTCTCCTTCTTTTCCTTTGTCAAGTTTTCCTAATTTTGCAATTAAATCACTAAAAACACTCTCACCCAGATGCTGTTGATGAGAAATAATCACAAGAAACACAGCAAACAAAAGAAAGATCACAAAACACATTAACTTTTACTAGCCATGCCACCACACATTAGCATTTTTAATAATGACCTCATTACCATTTAGTTCAACAAGCAAACAAAACCTGTTTATTTGATAATTTATTTATTCAAAAATAACGAAACCCTTTTTATGTGCCCTTGTTACGAGCTCACTAATGTTAAAGGCACTGCTACAATCAGTTAAGTAATTATCATAGGATAAAAGCTTTTACCATGAAAAAGTTTTGTTTGAAAAAGCATGAACTGCGATTCTCATTGATAGCTTTCACCAAGTGCAGGATTCAGTACATTGTAGCACAAAGGCCTAGATTATCTCCCTCTGTTAAAGGCTTAAAATTCTACAACCAGACCATGCCAGTTACCAGTATCAGATTATGATAACAAGATCATGTTCAGTTATAAAAACAAGTGTCTAAACTTTTCTCATGTCACTTTCTATCTAAGTCCCATTGCCAGTTGTGAAAGGACCCATCTGAATGTGTGTAGAAGCTCATTTTAAAGCTAGCTCTTTGAACTGGATTCATGGGGTATTTGCATAAGAAGATTTGGGTAAAAAGAATGGGCTGGTGCTGCATCTGCCCATTAATATGCCTGCTAATTCAGCACATTGTAAGCCTATTGATGTATCACAAAAGGCTCAAATTCAAGGACAGTTATCCTATTGCCATTGTTAGGGTTTGAATTCAAGTAATATGTTCACTATAGGAATACAGTTGTTACAATTAGATATTTTTCTATAATGGTATAAAGAACTGACGACAATCAGAATTACAATAACGCCGATAAAACTTTAGAATTCATGAATTCTATTATTTTAAAAGATGCAGGTGCTGATTAATTTTGCTTTGCATAATACTTGGATCTCAAGTGCTCGAATACTTAAAGAGCAGCAGCAAATTGTGGCAATGTAATCTATCAAAGCTGGCAGTCTCCCTTTAGTGCCGATGCACATTTATCTTGCTTACAAGAGTTTTAATAAAAAATTAAAATACTAAACTGAGCTTCAACAGAATAGATGAAACCTCTGTGGTGAATGCAAGTAGCAAGTATTTTAATCCTGCTTATGAAAAATGCAAAAGCGTTGCCTGTGCTATCAGGGGATATCCTACATGGAACATTTTTATGGTGAATATGAATTGTTTGAAAACACTATACTAACAAATGGAAAAAAGAGCAGAATCAGTGATTCATGCAAGCAGCCGTAGCACCAGAGTCAAAGCAGACTGAGGCAAGCAGTGAAATAAAAAGCTGTTAGCTGAAGCACTGCAAAGAGTTTTTGAAGCACACAGCACAAATGCAATACTCGGGACAGACTAAAAAGAAACACATGCAGAAAACAGCAAATTAAGCCTCCTTAAACTTAGTGCTCCAAGAATACTGAGTTTGTTTGTGTTTGAGACCACAGCGCGTGTCTTGAAGGGGGAGAAAAATGGGAGAATAAACATGTGTGGTTACGAGTATTTTCCAAGACAGGCTGTGACAGTGTCTCATCGCTTTCCTCTAGGAACACCCCACCTCCACAGCAGAGAAGCCGGGTGCTCCAGCTACCCCGTGGCGCCCTGTGCTCCCACACTGGAGCATTGTCCCCGTCGGCCGGCCGCTGGGCGCGGCTGCATTTTTGTCCCTCCACATCCCTCAGAGAAGACATCAAAGACCAGAGAGATGTGCTCTTTGTTTTGTTTGGTCTCTGACTCTCAACATGTGGTTTCGAAGGCCCAAACATCGGCACCTTTTAACCTATTCTGTTCAGCTTAGGCCTTAGCTCCATTTGAGCATTAGGGAAACTATAGTAACCGATAATCTGCCTGTTCCTGAATAGAAACTATGTACCTTGTCACACAAGAGCCGCAAGGATCACCATTCGGGACAAGTTCCTTTACAGGCCCTTGGCTTTCTTTGCTGGGGCCAGGCCTGTCCTGCTGAAAAGGTGTCAAAACCCTTTGCCTTTCTGCGAGGGGGGATCTGTGTTAATGTTAATTTATATTTAACAAATGGGATATTGTCCCTCAGAATGTATCAGTATTTGATGATCTATTACAAATGTTTTCATCAAGTCATAAACTAGGGGCCTTGACAAAAGGTGAAAGGTCTTTCAAGAGAGCAGGGCAGCAACTGGGAAGCAGAAACCTGTTGTGTTGTGTTTGATTGTTTTCCACATGGGTCCATCCCAGTGCAGGTGGTGACAAGATCTCACGGATTCACCCCACAGCAAAGTCCAAACTACATGCTGAATCTCGCAGCAAGGTGAGCAGCAAAGCTTCTTCCCAGGACCGCCTTTGCTGAATATAAAAGCTTTCTCCACCAGCAAGTTGCAGGAGAGAACTTTGTTAGCTGTTGATTTTACATATGTATGTATTTTGGTAGTGATCTGATCTGCTTAATGAGCCTCCCCCCAGGCAGAAGGAAAAATGTCTTCACCAGTCCTATTTTTCACTCACTCAATCTCTAATCTGGTACTGCACTGTCTTGTTATTATCAGGAAAAACAACAACAACAACTATTTATATCATGTAGATCAGAGCCAGAAAAGAAAGGAACAAATGTCAAGGGTTTGAAGCAGCAATTCAAACCCAGCTTCATTTCATCTCTGTCACTCTCCTGACTCTGTCACACAACAGCCGCCTGCTAACATATTTCCCTCCAGTAAAATGACATTTTTGCTTTCTTTATAATAGTTTAATATTAATAGGGAGGGGAGCTTAATTGTTGACACTGCAACCAAAGTAGCGTACTGCAAATTGAGGTATTTGGTATGAAACTCAAGACCTTTTGCATTAAGCTCTCTCACAGTGACCTGACATAAACTGGCAACTGGCAGCCGTCTGCTTTTGGCAGCTTGGCATATTTGGTCATTTATTGGGTGCATGTGAGGATCAAATGGGTTCAGATTCTTCTCCTTAAACAGCAGGGAAAAGAACATCAAAAAGGTGTAAATTTCATTTCCCCAGTTTTGATTAAGTCAAGCATGAAATGAAATGTAATACTCTCAAGTGGCAAGGGTTTATACTATTGATGTTGTTACTTCTGCTTCACAAAGCCCAATCAGCCGACAGCGAGTTGAACAAGCTAACAGAGTTTCAGGGTGGCCAGATGGAGGGTTTTTACTATGGTTGAAAAGACAGCTTAGTGCTTGCCTCTTCAAGCCAAGTCAATGCCAACTGTGTGAAATCCTGGCCATTCTACCCCTTCTCCTTTTTTTTTTTTTCCTTCCCTCTTCTCAATGCTGGTGGCTAGCACCATATAGGCCTGATAAAAAAACAATCCCTTCACCAAAACAATATGTTGAATGAATATCTTTTTGTCAGAAGTGTTATCTTCCCCCAAAAGTGCACAGATTCCTGAATTCATGATGCAGGCCAATCTCATTACAGCATTTAAGCAAATGGGAAAATACATTTCATTGAAATGTTATCTGAAAGGAGGCCTTTGTAAGAATTTGGTAGTTTCTCTGAGATTAAAATCATAACATTATTTGTTTTCAATAGCGTGGCAAAGCAAACATTGACTCACGTGCTTTGGAATTAACGGGAAGATTTAAAACTATACCTTGTTCATTCATTAAGGGAAACTAGAGTTAACTCAGAACACTGTGAGATGTACACTGAGAAATGCTTTAGATCTAGATACAAAAGTAACAGGTCTTAAATTGAGTGTGGTCTTACTTCGTTAGGAAATTTGTCCTTTTTTTATAGGTGCTTTTTCAGGCCCCTTGTTCCCACTACATTCTCAAATTTAATGCTCTTGCCACTATACAGCTGGACTAGAATAGAGTGGCTTTAGTAAAGACTTAATAGAATCTTTAATGCTTCTAACAATCCACTCCCATTGAACTGCATTAAGTAGATATTATGGAAGGACAAAGAGCTAAATAGCTCAACATCAACCTCATTAGGCATGCAGGCAGGCCTTGAACCATTTTATGGGCAAGCCTATTGTGAGTACACTCACCAGGTTAGCTTTAAATTGCAAATGATACCCTGAAAGGGGAAGAGAAGTTTTTGAGAATGGCCTCACAGAAAGAAAATCATTTTAGGCTATAAGAAAATGAAAGGCATTGTTAAAATTGCTCTGACCGTAGCAAATGAAATACATCATAGACTTAAGAGGCTGAATGCTACACTTGAGAGCTTTTTGTTTGTATTTTTTTTTTTCCTGGTCTGTTTAGGAATGTGGTGTACAGCAGAATATAAACAATATACAATCTGTAAGACCTAATAGGGGTGGCTCAACATATTATCCTTTGTCTATAGTTAAACAAATGATAAGAGCAAGTAAAAGACAAAAAGCATCCCATTTGAATAAAAGGCAAAGTTTGGAGAGTGTTATATAAAAACTTCCCAGCACTTCACTTTCTAATCAGTAAGGATTAACTTAACCTTAGCACTTCTCTGTTCAGAAATATTTATATTAAAAAAATAAAAAAAGTCTCTCAAGAATTGCTTGCAACTGTAAAGTGCTTTAACAACTGACATTATGATGCTGCAAGTCTGGGAACATATTCCCAAGCAGAGCCCTTCTCTGTCACCTTAGCGGATGAATAATTGTGCCTTTGCATATTCCTTGTCATAAATGGCAGGAATGAAGGGACCCTAAGGACTGCACTGGAAGGATTGGTGCTGTACAAGCAGAGTAAATTAAAACAAGGATTAGAGCAAGTATGATTGGAGATGACAAGCAGGGCAGTTGTTGCCACACAATGTGCCTTTTTGCCCATATGGTCTCTACCAAGCTTACACAGCACAAACCCTCTAACATGGATGCTTATTAAAGCATTCCTTCTTGATCAGGACATAAAGTCCTTAAAGCTTCATGTCATAGGAGAAAAACAGTGTTTCTTTCACAACTCAGGCAGCAGCCTCAAGCACTATTATTTATGAAGCTTTAGATACAAATGCCCAAACCTTACTTTTCATTAGATTAATCTACAAGAAAGCCCATAAATGTGAAAAATTGAGGTTACAGTCTGCAATCATAGTTATGCATTGTATAGGTTATGAGATGTGAAAGTGAATTAAGTGACAACTACATTTTATATAAGACATATATTTCAAAACTTCCTCCCAAATTTTTAACTACCTTTAAGTGGATAATAAATGTATGAAAGAAGGTCAAAACAACATGAAATTCATGCTAGAGAAGCATTTGAGTCCTAATGTATGTAACTTGTGAACAAAAGAGAAGAGTAATGCAGCTTTCTTATAGCTCACAGGAGCAGAAAAGAACAGTTTCGTAACTTAACCCTTGTGTTATCTCACATGACACATCATTTTCTGCACCCCAATTCCCCTATCTTATAGTTACACATATAATTACACATTATAAGTATATTACATGTTACAATTATACTAACAGCATATATATATTACGTCTTTTTTTACTGTTTGGGGTTTTTTTTCACTCAAAGATCATGCCACAGGTCCTGATTTACAGAAAGAGATGTAGATTCCATAAGTGCCCAAGAATAATGTAAAGCCTTAGAGAACAGTTTTACCTATAGCAAGATACTACTAACGATGATGCTTTCTCAGTCCTGCAATAAGGTACTCAGACAGTGGCAAGAAAATAGAAATGAAAGACCTTGTATTGCTTCACTGTGATCGAGATCTATCTGACCACAGAGCAATATCAGATTTAGAGTACCCCTTTCAGCTTGATCATTTTCTCAGCCAGAACAGCCAGTTCTTCAGTAGCAATGACCTTAGGAAAGCCCTCACATGAAGTAGCATGCAGAACACAGCATTACATGGGAATCAGCAAAAACATTGGCAGCAAAGACATATAGGAGCTCTTGGGAATCATCCAGGAGTTCCTGCTAAACTAGACAGAGGTTTCTTACAGAAAGCCTTAGGCCTTTTGGTATGAGTCTTACAGTCTGGAGCAAAACCTACTCAATTGTCCTTGATGATTATAGCTACTCCCAAGCTTGAGACACTGGTTAGTCTTGGTTGTGTGACCGTGGCAGCGCTGGTTGGGTGCAGTGGGGAGTACTCAAGAAAGAATGCCTTAGGAAGATAACTGTGGATAAGTATATTAAAGATTCTTAAAAAAAAAAAAAAATAAAAAAATCATTAAATCCTTGTCTCTAAATTGGAGAGACGTCAATTTGATAGATGAACCACTCGGTGGATAAAGAATTAGCTGGATGGCTGCAAGCAAGGAGTTGTGGTCAACGGCTCTATGTCCATCTGGAGACCAGTAACAAGTGGTGTCCCTCAGGGATCGGTGTTGGGACTGGTCTTGTTCAACATCTTTGTCACTGACATGGACAGTGGGATTGAGTGCGCCCTCAGCAAGTTTGCTAATGACACCAAGCTGTGTGGTTCAGTGGATACGCTAGAGGGAAGGAATGCCATCCAGAGGGACCTTGACACGTTTCGGAAGTGGGCTGATGGCAACCTTATGAGGTTTAACCATGCCAAGTGCAAGGTCCTCCACCTGGGTCAAAGCAATCCCAGGCACAGCTACAGGTTGGGCAGAGAAGAGATTCAGAGCAGCAGAGAAGGACNCTGATGGCAACCTTATGAGGTTTAACCATGCCAAGTGCAAGGTCCTCCACCTGGGTCAAAGCAATCCCAGGCACAGCTACAGGTTGGGCAGAGAAGAGATTCAGAGCAGCCCTGCAGAGAAGGACTTGGGGGTGTTGTTTGATGAGAAAATGAACATGAGCCAACTTCAGTGTGCGCTTGCAGCCCAGAAAGCCAACCGTATCCTGGGCTGCATCAAAAGGAGCATGACCAGCAGGTCTAAGGAGGTGATCCTGCCCCTCTACTCTGCTCTTGTGAGAGCTCACCTGGAGCATTGTGTGCAGTTCTGGTGTCTTCAACATAAAAAGGACATGGAGCTGTTGGAACAAGTCCAGAGGAGGCCACGAGGATGATCGGGGGACTGGAGCATCTCCTGTATAAAGACAGGCTGAGAGAGTTGGGACTGTTTAGCCTGGGGAAGAGAAGGGTGCGTGGAGACCTCACAGCTGCCTTCCAGTATCAGAAGGGGCCTATAAGGGTGCTGGGGAGGGACTCTTCATTAAGGGACTGCAGTGATAGGACAAGGGGTAACAGGTTAAAACTTAAACAAGAGAAATTTAGATTGGGTGTAAGGAGGAAGTTCTTTCCTGTGAGGGTGGTGAGATGCTGGAATGGGTTTCCCAGAGAGGTTGTGAATGCTCCATCACTGACAGTGTTCAAGGCTGGGTTGGACAGAGTCTTGGGTGACATGGTTTAGTGTGAAGTGTCCCTGCCTATGGCAGGGGGGGGGGTGGAATTTGATGATCTTAAGGTCCTTTCCAACTCTAACTATTCTATGATTTATGTAGCTTAGATTTTTGCTATTACTCATACTTTTGAATGCTGGGGTCTACCTCTGGAGCACTAGGATTGTTCTTCAAGTCCTTGCGCTTTGCAGATTCAATAAAATGTGTATGAAAACATTCACTGTATCAGAATAGCAAACATTACCCACTTATCAGAAAGCCTTGGCTGCTGCTGAACAGCCCAAACTCTCCTCTTTTAACAGGTAGGCAACTCTGAATCTTTGTCAGCAAATACAGTCCCAAATAAATCTACTTATAAAAAGTTCCTTGGTCAGCCTTGGTAAGTCTTGTTGTCTAGTGATGGTGACATAAAATATATTCAATTCTGACAGTGTAACATGAGACCATTTAGTAATAATATTTCAAAGATCAGGAAAGAAATTATTTAGAAAAAAGTCCAAGACACCTTCTTGCCATAAAACCAGCTATCTGAATTTCAGCTGTCTGAGATTTGACCATTATACTACACACAACACACCTGAGGTATCCAAGAACTGCAAGCACTTTAACTGTTTCAGAATTGATCTCTCAACCTCTTTTTGCTTCAGTTATCTGCAGAGAGTAAGCTAAGCATCTTTATGTGACCATGGTCAAGCTTAGAAGATGGAGCTCCTTACAGATGCTTCATATATGTATCTAAGGTTTCATTATATGTGCTTGGTTTTAGTAATTCAGCATTTGAAATTAGCACTTTTTATTTTCTTAATCACATTCTCTCTAAAAATATAGCTTCTGAGGACCATTTAAAATCTTCAAGTCTTTCATGAGAGCAGGCAGGTGAGAGCTACAATTATGATTCCCATCTTGCTGACAAACAGAAATTAGAAAGGAGCTGAACAAGTACATTTAGCTGTTGGCATAAAAGCTGAGTAAACAGTAAGCAGACACATGTGACATCAATAAGCTTACTAGAGTCCAAAACTTGTCTGAAAGCTAAAAAGGGCTGTTTATTCACTGAGGTAAGTATTCTGTGAAGAGTGAAGCTGAAGACCAGAACATACACTACATTCAGAAAAGCATGTTAGGTTTTTAGTGTACTAATAATGCAACAGTTTCTAGATGCTACATATACACACATTTTATTGTAGAACTTTAAGCTAGCAAATTAAAGCTGAAAGAAGGAGCTAGCAGCACTTAACTGATGTGGGCTGCTCACCCGCTTGGTAATTTGTGGTTCTTCCTATGTTCAGCTTACAAGCATCTTAGACTAGGTCTTTTTCCTAACAGAATCTCCAGATTTTCACTTTTCTACACACAGTTTCCTTTGGGATATAGCCACTGACACAAGTGCTGAAGAGGATCAAAATAACCTACATGTTAATTTTACTCAGCACCTAGAAGTCATATACAAATGTGCTAGAAAACTTGTAAGATGAACAGACAGTACTATATTTACCCCATCTTGAGTCCAAAACCCTTTGAACTATTGACTTTCTTATTCTAAGAGCCATTTGACTTGGACTACACTGCATCAATTACACATTGCATTCAAAATAATTAGGGCTTCAAGGAAAAGTAGACAGTAAATCTGGACCTACTAACCATTATTTGGATGGATGTGTTTGTATTTATTAGGATGATCAGTGGCATTTTGGTTCATGTCTAAGTTTTGCTAGACATTGAAATGAATTGGAAAACACAAAGTATGCCATGTTGTAAGTATAAGGGACGCTTGCATCACTAACAATGAACATATTTCATGTCTGAGCTCCACCTACTCCACAATAAGATTTGGGAATTAATCTGTGGGAGCATGGTTACAGTAGAGAGTGGCTCAGTAGTTAAAGAATCAAGACTGACATTTGGAAAAAAATCAAATTCCTACTCTAAAAGAATCTCTTGATTTTTTAGGTTGAGATACTAAAATTTATTTAGAATTCATACTCTCATTAAGCTTCTAACTCTCAATGAAAGTAAGTAAGGCTTCTAAATTTTTGTGAAAAACATACTAAGCATCTAAATGTCTTTGAGGATCAAGACTTGAGACTCTGTGCCCCAGTTCCCTGACTGTCAAACAAGGACAACTGCATTCATGGCAGGGATATTCAGAGTGTAATTGCCTCACAGACTTTGAAGCACTCAAGGTTATAGATATGGGGACAAGATAAGGACTGTAAACATGCCAGTTTAAAGAAATATGGTTTAGTATAATTCTGTTCCTATATTAATATGGTTGAAAGGGAAACAGCACCTAAAAATTATCTGTTGAAGGCTTTCTGTTGCTTTATTTTATTTTATTTTATTTTATTTTGTACTTAAAAGAGCTCTGAAGGGAAATCTTGTGCAAGTCTGGGCTTTTATTCCAAAAGCTCTGTAAACACTGATATATGATCACTATTTTAATCATGATTTTAAAAATTCCTTTTCATACTCTTGGAAGTTCTTTTAGAAAGAAAAGGAATAAACAGATTTGAACTGGAGTATTTCAGACAGCTACTCAAATTTTCAAAATGTGTACAATTTCCTCTGTTTATACAAGGAACTATTGACAAGCCATGAAGAGAGATTCAATGAAGTAAATGTGAAGGGCTTCTTATTGGTCTTCTCACTTAAATTCTAGATTGAGGCTACAAATTAAATCAATAGATTACTCGAGGATATTTCGCATGAAGTGACTTCTGCTCAGTCTGATCTAATCTACACGGAAATGTAAAACAATCAGTCTCTAAGAACTTTAAAGTATCACTAGCTTCATTGACTTCATATTACTTGACACTTTAAATGTATTTGAGAATAAGCCAAGAGAAATTCTGCAAAAGAAGGACACCAGGCTTAATGGCAAGGTGATAGCACAGTACAAATCCTTAAAGTAATTATTACTGCTCTGATTTTAAAGGCAATTTTCTGCTGCACTCTTCATCCCTATCCTTCAAGATTAAATCCCGTTTTTTTAGCAGGCTTCACACCATCTGTAGCAGATTTCAGACCTGTCCACTTGATGTCCTGAAATTCTCATACCTCCTGATGTCACCATTACTCTGAAAACAGGTGAGCTACGTATAAGTAGAAAAAGCAGTGCTCCGATCCTCTAAATGTATGCCTAGGTATGTGGTTAATTTGACTGCAAATAGTCCCATAAATCTGAGTATGCCTGTAAATGCTTGTGGGCTTGGAGCCTAAATGAACATCCACCTACAACTTCCACTGTGTTAGAATTGAGTTTAGGGTGGCTGAAGACTGTCAGCTGGCTTCCCCCAGGGTCTACCTAGACAGAGAGCTCAGATCCCCAAATAGCATGTTTTCATTTAATTAGTAAAGCTTTGGTGTGATATTTTGACAGAGAATTGTTCCACCTGTCCTAGCAAAGTTACAAAGCATGTATTTCCATCACTTTGCTTTTCAGCACTTCCACTGACTTAAACCAAACCTTGAGCAATGATGAGCTTTAAGATAAGGGAAAAAACAGAAGACAAAACTTTTTTATTTCTCTTTTTTCTATGGGAAGAGAAAATTAACTGCAGTATTCAATGATCTTTTTCCACATTAAACAGAGACAGGATAATTAAAAACTTTTGCTGAAATAGGTATTAATATTTAGTAAGTAAAAGTATATATGGCATAATAGTAGCTTATTTGTTTCAATGAAGACCAACTGAAATTGAAGTTTTGTTTCTTAGAGGAAGTGAAGCTAGCTCCTATCATTATTAAAAGATAAACATGTAGGTACTGAGAAAACTAATTAAATTTTGTGGAGTTATCAGGAAGTCCCTTATGGATGTCCTCTGGGGTAGGCTGTAATGTGAAGAGATCTCAATTTTGTGGTTAAATAATTTGAAGAGATTAATTAGTAAAGAGAAAGTATTAAAGACAATCATGTGAAGATAAAGGTATTTTTTTTTTACATATACTAGCTTTATAGCTCTACGTGATGAAAAAGCTTTCATTGTATAAAGTAACTCTTAACAAGATAGTTCTCTGAATTATTTTAAGTATTTAATTTAGTAGATCTACTGTAGAAATAAAAAACATTTTGAGAAGAAAATTTAACTTAAACCTGATTTGCATAAAGGATTAAGCTCCTTCCAGTTCAAAACTACTTTTCAATCTCAAATTGGGAGAACTGATCTTTATCCTGAATTTCTTTTTGTTCCTCTGAAAGTTCAGTTTAATCCAGCTTTCTTAATTTTCACCTTCTCCCTAAACCTTCTAGGCTTGTTACATGATAGCTAAGGATCATTATCCACCCAAGCTGAGGGGGTTTTCCCTTCATTAATTTCTTTAAGAAGATTACCAGTGCTTGTTTGTTGTTGTTTAAGCAAATGATTTCCCTAAGCAATTTGTTTTTCCAACTGGTTTACACTTTAATGCCCTTGATTGAATTTCAAACAAGAGATCAACTTGACCAACCAACTCTGTTTGAGGGGAAATCAGGGAGAGTAGGGAAGGAAGAATTTCATGTGAACTGTTTAAGCAGAGTGCTTAAAAACTTACTCAACCATTTAGTCAAAGATGCATCCTAATTAGCATATAATTCAGTACTTGTTTAGCTTCTAAAGTCAAGGTGACTTTTCTTGAAGGCAAAATTATCTAATTACAACTGAAACGTGTGTGTCACAACTAATAGGCTATTTTTACTGATTTAGTTCTACATATTTCCTCCCTTTCCCCCCAGATTTCTTTATTGGAAAGGTGTCAGAGTCTTCTGTTAATTTGAAGAGGGATGGGTGGAACAAACAATATGAAGATTGGGTATTTACTGTTTGCAGTTTTACAACATTTCTATTCAAATAGTAATTTTTTAAGGAATGCATTCAGGAGAATTGACTGTGATTTAGTTTCTTCTAAGCTTTTATTCAATAAATGCAGCATTTGGGCCTCTCACTGAATTTTGTCTGTATAAATGTGTACACACACGCAAGCTAAGTGAGTAAAATAAAACTTCCTTAGGTTACAAATTCCTGAGTAATCATCTTGATGTAGATGGTATTATATCATTTTACATGGGCTAAGCAGCTACTTCAATAAAAAGAGACCATTAGTTAAATTTAATTACATCAAACCCTGCTAACAGTTTGATGCTGTTTGTCTACAAGGTCCACTTGTGCAATTCATGCACTGAAGGATTTTTTTTGTGAGACTGCAACCTACTTCAAAGCAAAGCTGGCAGAATTTGACTATTTTTACAGGGCCACTGTAGGTCTGCTTTATGTTTTTCTTTGCACAATATAAATTGCACACTATCAGAAAGTGCAGGTTCTGCAGACCACAGACATAAACACATGCAGACACATGAACATTGCCGAGAGATACTTGTTCCCTAGTTTCTATTTTGCCAAAAGTTGGTCTGCTTTTCTTATTGCTGGCATGTGGCAGTATTCTGAAATAGTTATTCTATATATTTAAAAAAAAAAAAATTAAAATTGAGATCTTCAGTTGCTTTCTTGAACTAAAATTCTATAGAGCATGAAAAAACGTAACCAATAACCATTTGAAAATCAGAATATTTGCCATAGGAGTCAAGTGACCATTGTCAAGTAAGCGCTACTCTGGATTTGCCCTAGACCCTGACTATGATGTGACTTGCCAGGCAGTTTCTCTTGCCCATTCTCCTTCCCATTTCACTGCGGGGAAATGAACACATACCAGAAGCCCAGGGAGCACATTCCCCTGGTACTTACGGAGGTAAAGTATTTTGGTTTTGTGTTTTCTTTTAATATATATAAACTGCAAGCGAAAAAATTATTTAAAACAAACAACAACAAAAAAACCCAACAACAAAACCCTACACACCACACTCTGAGTATCAAGAAATGAAAAGACAAAAAAGTCTGAAAATGAACAATTAATAAAATGAAAATTACAATTTTGATGCTCAGAAGCTTTCAGACCCCATGCCAACAGCAGCACTGTCAATGGCCAGGCTGCACCACACCTAAAGAAGTACCCAGAAAGTGCTGTACACAGAGAGGCAACTCCAGCTGTTGCTTGACAGTGCAAGGGGATCAGTACCCACAAACATTTAGGGAAGAAATGGACAATGCTGTAAATCCTGGATCTTAATGGATGGGAATTTTACACCAGATAAAACGGTGAGATGAAAGAAAAAAAAAAAATAAATTAAGTGTGATTGCTAGTCACTGCAAAATTATAAAACTAAGCAAACATGAGAATGATATTATTAGTAATAGTAAGCATTCTAAATTGACAAGTGAAACTTATTATTAATATACAACATGGGAGTTCAAGGGCTGATGAAGTGTGTGCCCTACGCAAGGCTCATGGTAGTGATTCTCCTCTGTGAGTGACCTTACACACTGGCTACTTTAAATTCCACTGTGGTCTATGCCAGCTAAGTACCTTGGAAACTTTGAGAATATGACCTTACACAAAGTAATTGTTATGAGGGTGTATTAAAATGGGAAGCCTCTCTATTTTAACTTTACTAGCAATAAAAGATGCTAATAGACTCAATCATGTCATGCTATCAGCATGCTATGAAATGAAGACTATCACTGATATAAACATTATGCTGCATAAGATACCCCATGCCTTCCTTTTAAAACAACAACAACAACAACAAAAATATGACACTATTGCTATACTTTGGTGTCACAAAGTAGATCAATAAACACATAATCAGTAGTTAAAACCCTGGATACTTGAGCATTAAGTTATTGATTTGACATCCTGCCACAAATATCTTAAGAGTTTCAACAATCTAATTTTAAATTTTTTTATTCTTACAGACCATTTTGTATATCCAGCAACTTGTAACAATGCCACATTAACATAATCAGGTGAATGATAGCAGTTCTGATTTTAAGATTTGCAGCTAAAATTATACTAGCTTATTTCTAAAGCTAATAGACTTTAGAAACAATGAATTTCTGCATGTCAAAATTCTATACTAAAATAAATGTTTAAAATAAACATAGTGCAATCCATCCTAATCAGTGTATTCTAAGTAATTTGCTTTAAAAACTGCATTCAAACCATACTTATGTATGTATTTGCAACTGGTATATAAACACTGTATTAAAAAAATAATCTTAATTTAGGAATAGGATACACCAATAAAATTAATTTCATGATGATATAGAGCATTTTAACAAAGGAATGTTGTCATTTAAAATAATACCCACATTTTAATATATCTTCACAATCTCACCTCCTACTGTCAACACCATCAATTTCAGCACTGCTCCTTTCCCTATCTCTTTCAACATCAAAATGCGGTCCTTTCAGTATCATTATTATCAACCTGAGCAAACTAAATGTGAAAAGGTGCCACTAATAGGACAGCTTTTGACATCACATCTTGAACCAGAATAAGCAAACAGGCAAGTCAAATCTTCAGGGTCAAGCTTTGAAGTCAATTTTCTGACCCAGGAAATCATGTTCTGTGACAGTGATGACAAACAGTGAATACATGCCTTGTATAAATATGTCTATGAATGCTGCCTTACAAACATTCAGTCACCACACCTCTGTAGCCAACTATGGAAGTTTACACTTTGAATATACACTGCCTCGCACACTGCTTTAACTAAAAAAAATCCAAGTTAAAAATTGGCTTCTTTTCTTAAATGGAGTTGAAAAAAAAAAAACAAACCAAAAACCAAAAA
>NDXB01013341.1:10696-23798 GCA_002631895.1 Agapornis roseicollis | reverse complement strand
CAGTATTTTTTCAAAAGGAAAAAAAAAAAAAAAAAACCAACAAAAAACAAAACCCAAAACAAAATAGGCATACATTGGTCTTGTTCTAAATCTCTGGAGTCAATGGAAGCACAGTGTACACCATGCTACAGACATCAAAACCTTCTGTGGCAAGGATCTGTGTCACAATTTAGGATTTGTAGCTCATTAACTCATTGGACCAACACACAGCACAAAAAGGTAAGCACCATAAAATTAAAAATAAAATGGGATATTTATAAGCAAACATAATTCTCCTGCTGTTTTCTGCTTTATTCATGTTACCTTATACTTGAATTTCACAAACATTTTATAACATCCTTTGCTGAAAGGCATTGGTGGTACCCCTTCCAGTTAGAGACTGCAATCAGTTAAAATAACATTAAATAAATCCAAAGTATTAGAAAATTAAATTAACGTCCACTGTAAGATACATATATTGGAGGAGGAAGGGATAATCTAGACAAGATTCTTAAATAATCATTAAGATTTGCCACTAAAAATGCATTTTCTTACCCAACATATTTGACTAACCCTGCTTGGTTTTAATGAGCTTTCATAAGAGCACAGGGAATATTAACTCTGTCACAATTAAGGGAAATTTTTGTTTCTTTGCTTGTATGGCTGAAGTCCCTATTCTCAGCAGTGCTTTTGCTCTTTCATTTTTATATTTCTTGAATACTTCCTTCTTTTAGAAGTAATCCATTTCTTTATTGCTGCTTTTTGAGCTCAGGCATGCTGCAGACATTTGACTGATGAAGATGACGTGGATTGGAGGTGTTTAGCTGTGTAATTTCATCCTTGAATTTTGTGATTACTAACAGGACAACTTTTTTAATTTGCTCTTTTGTCTCGATTCCCCTGGCTGACAATCTGCTCTGTGAGCCAGGCTTTTTAATCAATCACCTAGATAATCAAATGTCACTGGCTATCTGCTCCATGTAATTACTTTTGCAATTAAAAATCAACCTCGAGTTGCCTCATCTAATTAGAGGGACGGGCAGATTTTCATCGAGATTGATTTTTTAATAAATATTGACTTAAAATGCCATAATCTCATCATATTCTTTCATTTTCTTTGTACCAAAAATCAAACAAATGGAAGAATTAACAAGCAGAAAGATTCACAGGACTTCAAAGGCTTTTGCTAGTTCAGACATACAAAATTGTGCTATACAGAAGCCTAGCTTATCTCAGTCTAATAACACTCAAAAGCTCCTACCTTTTATTAGAAAAAGAACAAAGCAGTTGCACCATTACGTATTTCACTTTCTAAATTATTCCAAATTAAATTAATAAACTCTATACTATCATTACCTGGCCTGTATCTGACAAAAATATTAGGTTTACTGAATTAGTCTGTATTTCAAAATCATTCATTTCAAACAAATAATAACATTGGGAATTCCTTTTTCTCCAACACCTACCCAGAGACTTTTTATTTTCTTTCTCCAAAGAGCAGTTAATTTGAGGATGTTTTGTATCACTTTGCATTGATATGACAACCACTACAATATACACTATTTTACAGGAACAATAAATACTGGTCAGCCTGAAAACAAGGTCTGTGGTAAACAGCAGTGTAGAAAAGTAGAAGCAATACCCTCAAAAGAGCTAGAAGATCCTACTTTCATTTGTAGCAAAGGAGTACATTTTTAATCTATTCAAATATTGTTAGAATAACAAAGGAGCCTAGAAAGTATCACTAGAAATGAATTCTACTTTCGTTTTATTTCTGATACATACTTATTCATTATCTGACCTTGGACACTATGAACTCATTGCTGCACCTAAACAGGAAGCTTCACCAGCAGCAGTAGTAGTCACTGGTGGTGCCAGAACCAACTTGCAGCAGGTGAATCCTGGGTCCCCGTGCTGCAGGGAGGCATGACGCTCCCTGCAGTTCTCTGAACTATTAAAGCACCACATCTCCCTTTGTGCAGCTGCAGGGCCATGTTAGGTGGGAGGGACAGTTTCCCACTTCTTTCCCGTCCCCTTGTTAGTATTTGGGGTAGATCCTTTTGTCAAAGGGATGCAGAAATTTTGACTGCCTTGTTATTGCTGTGCTTGGTGTCACTTTTTGACACTTCTTGGGAACTTACCTATACATTATTTAGATATAAAAAGGTACAAATGGCAAAAAAAACTGTACACAAATACAGGAGAAAAACTGTGCCTGTCAAAAGTATATGAATATTACATTTTACTTACTAAAAGAAGTTAGTTTGCTTAATAGTTGTTGACCCTCAAGATAAGAGCTCTTTAGTGCATATAGCCATCCAGATCTCTACAAAGTAGTTATTGCTGTTTTAAATGAATGAACAAACTCTAAACATGCCATCCAGATCTCTACAAAGTAGTTATTGCTGTTTTAAATGAATGAACAAACTCTAAACATGCCATCCAGATCTCTACAAAGTAGTTATTGCTGTTTTAAATGAATGAACAAACTCTAAACATGCCATCCAGATCTCTACAAAGTAGTTATTGCTGTTTTAAATGAATGAACAAACTCTAAACATGCCATCCTATGCAGATTGTAATGATGGAAGAGAATACCATAATTACACTTGCTGTATGAGTATGCTATACTTTATACTGCAACGCAGTAGTGTATACAGTATTTCCACTAGAAACATTAGCAACTAAAGAGTGCTTCACAATACCTGTTGAGATACTTATTAACCTCTGATTTGCTACCAGTAAGACTATATAATTAAGAGATGCTTTCAATGGACATACTCATACATTTTCCACTGCAACACAGTGGCCTGAAAATTCTTTCCTCAAATGAAACACTCAGCTCATTGTTCCCTTCCATTGAGGGTGAGCTACTCTAAACCAAAAGAACAATAACCACCAGATTCTTAAGGGGATAAAGTGGGAGGAAAGAATATAATCCAGTCACTTTAGATTAACTGCGTGAAGTCCCTAACTATTAAAGTAATGCTACCAATCTGAAAACAATATCACAAGTGCTTTATTGTGAATAACAATGCTGTGTTTGTGTCAAGCAAAACAGCACTGGCAGCTATGTTGCCCACATAGTGCCAATATATTTACTTTTGTTGGCTGCAAAACAAAAATAAAAGTAATTACAGCCATGAAAAAAGAAAAAAAAGTAACTCTACACAATATTCTGAATCATGTGATGTGAATCAGAAATATGCTGAGCATGTGCTAGCCAAACTGGCTCATTTTCAGTGGTCAGGAAGCCACCTTGAAACAATTTCCAGATATTCCAAAATCCAGAGAGGCTCAGTTTCAGTCCTTTTCTGTTGTGACCATGGAAAAGAAGCCATATGTGGCACCTGTGGTCTCTTTACCAGTCACTGAATCTTACCCTGCAGATGCCTAAGGAAGAGGACAGAGAAGGATCTGGGGACTGGGGAAGAGGAGTTTCATATCTGCAAGCCATTTGGTTCTCTGTTTATTTGGGGAAAGGAATGCAGATACTAATCAGGCTCTTGGGTTCAGTAGCAGATGTGAAAGTTGCATGCAAATATCCCTTCTCTCTCCCCCTTGCTAGCAGAATACATCTTCCACACAAAGGCCATCCATGTTTACAAAGACGGCAGTAGGCCTGGAATTTACATCCTCAGAAAGGATGGCCTGATAAGTGCTGTGTGCTCCTGATGGGAGACATTTTAAAATAGGAAATGTCTCCTCCCCCACTACTTCAGGCCTCAAGTCAACTTGTTTCTATTTTTTTTCTTTTTTAAGACCACCATCACTCTTGTGGTAGCTGTATACATCTGATTAAAATGATGTAAATACCTGAAATTCTAACTACATGCACAAAGAGCAAGAAGGGCCTGTTCAAGATAAACATTTCTGAATCAGCTGGAACAACAAATCTTACAGAAACAAGACAAATACAATTCCCTGGAAGACTTTTCAAGTGCTTTCGCTTGTGTATCAATATTTATCCTTTCATGGAAGTCTTCAGGTAGAAATAGAAGGGTAACATTCAGAAGCACGTGAAACAGCTTAGAAAAATTCCTTTTCCAACATGATGCAGACTTTTAGGTTCATAATTTCTATTTATTCCCAAATCCCCAAGTGTAGAAACATTCCAAAAATAGATCTGCTGCAAAAAAGGACACAGATCCCTGTCAAATGTGACTGAGTCAGCCTTTAAGCTGAAACTGCAGCATCAAATGCCAAGCCTACAGGTAAGAAGCCATATCTTCAGATAATTTGTCCAGACAGCACGTAACTACTACTGTCATACACTCCTCCACCCTGCCACTGCATTCCCATGCACTGTGCAGCCATGCTTCACTGTTACTCAGTATGTGCTTAGCGTCATCACTCTGAAAGCAAATGCTATAGCATCTAGATGTGCAGAGTATAGAAGCAACTCAGATGACTCTTCTAGATTTAATTCACTGGAAGTTGCCTAATAAGTTGAGAAGATTTATTAAAAACAAAGATATAAAAGTTGCAAGCCTCGATTTGTCTGTCCAACAGGGAAGTCCTTGACAAGTTCTTATTAATACTGCTTTTTCTTAGTATACTTGAGAGCAGTGTCTCAGAAAAGTCATTATTATAACGTGTTACATAAAGTACTTACTCTTCTTGCATCTGGTGATAATGCTGTGATTTTTTCTCAACATGGCAGCCTTCTAATATAATAAATTTATGGCAAAATAGAAAAGGAAGATTAAGAATTGTTTTACATTCTGTGGTATAAGATTCCTAGTTACATTAGCATTTTGAGGAGGATTTATTTGGAGATTGAGGATTAATTCCCATGCAATCATTATACAAATTTCAAAATGTCAGCTACTTCAACAGAGCTTACGATTTTATCTTCTTATTTTGACAGGCAACTGTGTAAAACAACTTCTGTGTAGAAGTAGCATCTGAATAAAGCAAGGGTAGGATAAATAAAGACAGAATGATCCTCACAGGTTTTCCGATCAGCTGTCTTTTTATTCTGATTACTTGTAGGACAGAGCAGTAATAGACATTTTCCTTTGCACAAAATAATAAGAGCAGTACTTATCGCTTGTTGCCTACAGCTAGTGGCAAAAGGAAATTAGAAAAGTCCAATGAAGCTGAGTAGTAATTAATCATCATACAGTGGGGCCTGTCAAATCAGAGGGGTCTTTCCAGCTGATAATGCTGCCCAGTGCAATTTAGACTGATAGAAATTATAATTCTTTTTCCTCTGGCAATACCCAAAAAAGACTAGAGTTAGCACAAATGTAGCCAACTGTTCACTTCAGTGACTGCCTGACCCATTGATAGCCAACATCTGCCTCAAGTTTAGCTTGAAACAAAATTGAAGGAACAGCACTCATTCCTCACCGCCAAAAGCAAGCATGAATACCACTCATAACTACTCTGCCTATAGAGGTTAAACAGCATTAAACAGATGGGTTTATTAAATGTAGCCATTTAAATCTTGGTTAAAAGACAAACAAACAAACAAACAAAAAGGTATCTTTTTTTCTAAAGTGAATTTATTGCTTTTCTCCAATGAACAACGAGGGTACTACAAAATTCACAACAGGCAACTCAGACCTCTTTTCAAGTGAAGTGAATAGTCAGGTCATCCTCCTGCTTTTACTGAAAGGCAGTCTCAGTGCCAGCTAGTCAGCCACAGAATAATTATGAGCATTAGGGTTTATTTTTTACCCCCAAACCAGCTTTGCCACTGACTTTCACTGAAACATTATTAAGTCTTGACGAGGAGGGGGCCTGACGTCGAGCTGGCTCGGCCATGAGACACCTCGTGTAACTCAAGGGTCCCCTCGAACGCGGATCGCAGTCTCTGCCAGTTGCCGGGAGCTGCCCGGGCACAGGAGCAGGGCAAAACAAATCAGCCCAGTGCCCGACAGGCGGGCAGCAAGAGCTCTCGGAGACAGAGAACAGCAAATGCGCAGACGTTTGGCCTTCGCCCGCGGACGCCTCCAGAGTCCGTGGCTGCTTCCCCACTCCTCTGCTGCCGGAGGTGCCGGGCGAGGGACGGGACAGCCGCGGGGGTAGCGCGTTCTTGGTCCCGCCGCACGGACAGGGGGAGCGGAGAGGCGCAGGTCGGGGCTTCTCTCAGCTGTGCTTCAGGGCGGCGGTAGCAGAAAGGCCTGCCGGGCCTCGGCTTTTTCTGCCGCTTGCCTCTGTGGGTTAACGTTGTTTGTAGTTACAGCTGCGCCCGGCAGTGCCGATTGCGGCCCGGCGCCGCGGGTCTTCCACTGACAGAGGCTTGTGCCGAGGGAGAGCCCTCAGTGTACCGACCAGGCACCGAGGACCCCGGCTAGCCCCGGAGGCCCAGCTCGGGCCCTGGCTGCATCTCGGCAGTGTTGCGAGGGAGCCTCCCACCACATCTGGGTCTCCACAAGAGCCGTCAAGAAAACATAGGAAGGCGTTCAGAAGTGAAAGGGCAAAGAAAATTAACTGATCTCATCACATATGAAATGTTAAGACTCAAATAGTTTCACTGTGGCTGTCTCCAAGCAAGCTAATGTTAAATAAATACAGAGCATGGCAGAGTAGATGGCTGCTATCAACTCAAGGCAGAGTACTTTCTACATTACGTATAGGCATGCTGCCTTGAGAATACAACTTTAACAAAATGACAGGAGCTATCAGGCTTTGAGGGAGCTAAAACTGCGTGTTATGCAGCTATTGGGGGGGGGGGCTTGCACATGCGCAAGGACAGGCCAAATTTATTAGGGTTTACATCTGAATAATATGGCTGTATTTCTTCGTGGAAGGAAGGGATTCCATATTGTTACAGAAAGTGTGCATGCATGGGTACCTCTCTGACAAACCGTCTTTGTGAACATAAAGGCTCTATAAATCTGATTCTGTGTATCTCAACTTTGAGGGAGGGGAACACAGTATGTGCAGATAAAAAATTAACATCTGAAAAACACATTGTTTTCCTTTCATCTGAGGTATAACACACATTCATTAGGAGATCTGCATGCTTCTGTACTTTTCCCCTTAATATTAGAATGAATGAGTGTTATTTACATATGTTATTAGTGGGAAAATCCCCCACAGAGGAGCATACTGAATCCTAATTTGCACTGAATAAAATGCTTTATGATGTAAGACTGTCAGGCACCCCAGTCAGTGCAAATGAGTGTTTAATCATCACAAAGAGTTAGACATGACATAGTGCAAAATACGTCAGCCAGAATCACAACCAATATGAACTTACAGTGCTCAATGACTCTTTGATCAGCAGCATCAAAATGCATCTCAACAACTGAAATATTGCAAAAGTAACAAAATGCTGTCATGGTGATTGCAGAAATTAAACTTCGAACACAAACACTTGGGGAGTACATGCATGACTTGGTAAGTGCAACAAGTCTAGATGCAGTAATGGCACATTTTCCCATCAGGGTTGATATGGACCATGTTCCAGCATGTGGGCATAATTAAGAGAACTACAGATCCTTGAGAGGCAGAACCCCTATCCAGTCCTTTTCCTAGAGGTTTGCCTCATTGGCATCACAGACCTGCCAGTACATCCGTGCGTTAAATGGTCAAAACAACAGCAGGATCTCAGCACACTGTTGACTAATACTCTTGATGATAATTTTTCCCCTTGGAATTTTGCTTCTGTCTACATAGAGCTATTAGGGGGTCCTCCTGTGACCCTCATCAAATTCTGTGACCTGTGTAATACAGGAAATCAGGATGTAAGGTTTACAGTTGCAGTTGACACTAAAACAGCAAAATCCCCCTACATGTCACATGGTATATATGTTGTATCAGCAATGAAAGCTCTGACAACAGATAAATATAAGACAAAAACTTTTATTCTCTTACTAAAAACTCAGTGTTAAGGAAAATAAACAAAGAAAGCCATGGCAGATCTTTTATCTTCCTTACAGAGAAAGCTTAAAGGCGCCAAAGGATCATGTAAACAAACCAGCCAACCAACCAAAAAAAAATAACCAACAAGAAATCAAAAAAAAAAACCAAATGGTGAAATACTGTTGCTCTGTGGAGACTTAATCTGAAAGTGTTTAGGTTTCCTAATTTACACTTTTCAATTGCTTGTGATTCTGCATAGCATGAAGTAAATTACCAAGCTCTTATTGATTCCACTGGTAACAGCTCAGGATTATTATTTGAAATTTACCTCTGTGGAAAAATCCAGGTCTGTCTATTACAGAGGTTGTAATCCTCAGACATCAAACTCATCAGCAGACAGAACATGGTTCTCTGTACAGGATTGCCATCATTCCCTCTGAAGTCTGAGTTAGCGATTTTGCACTCAAATAATGCAAATTTTCAACATCAAACCAGCTAGCTCAGATTTTGTTATTTACACAAATCTGGAAGACAATCACACATAGAGTTCCATATGCAAGGCATTAGAGCAAAAACATGTAGTCCTATACAAGGCACACAAAATGTCCTCAGTCAGTAAAAGATGAGAAAAAAAGACCTCAGCCATTATTCATTAAATGCACAGATGTTAAAAGAAAAATTAAAAAAAATCTGAAAGCCACAGTATAATGGCTTTGTGAAAGAAACAATATAATGGTTTTAGAAAAGCTCCAAGTCTTGGAGGGAAAAATACTTACACAGCATAAGAATTTGAATCAGGATGTGAGAAGTTATTTAGGCCACCAGGAGATAGACTGCATATAAATCAAGTATTTGCACTCTTCCCCTGCTCTTCCTAAATTAAGTATGCACTTAAATCCCACCCACTCTAGGGAGTGTATTTCCAAGGCAGGGTTGTATAGAAATAGGTGCACTAGACTGATAATACACCATACTCATAAGTTACATAGTGGCTTAGCTGTGAAGCAAAGTAGACTTCATACTGCTTTTCACCATTCTGTCACTGTAAGTATTCATGTATTTAAAATCAAGCACACACAAGTATTTTGTGGAACTGGAGCTTTACAGCAACTTAGGATCAAAGTCTGAGTATCATGAAAGCACGTGGCTCTTCTTCCTGAGTGCAGTAGCTTAAAATACTTGCAGTTTAATGCTAAGAAATCTTGATGGAATACTGCTAGGGGAAATAGGTACCCTCAGCCCTCAGAATATGTGAGGTTTGATTGCTGCCTTGTCTTTCATGTCTTCAAACTCCCTCCATTCCTTCCTTTGTAAAATCCCACAAAAGCCTGACTGTAGTGGTTAGAATGACACAGGCAGGACAGCAAGACACTTTGCTCATAACAAATCCATCCAACAGAATTTCCTCTCCTCATGCATAAAATGGGAGGAGTTGTTCTCCTTCATTCTGATGCTACTGAACTGGATATTCAGAAATCAGTGCTTAAAAGCACCTATCAGTGCACTGTCTTATTCTAAGACACTGACAGAGCGACTTTGAAGCTTTCTGACCAGAGTCTGCCTGGAGAGACTTGTTTGTGAATGCTACACTTGCCAACATCACATGAATGGCAGCTTTTTCCCTGTTAAAACATACTGAGTTTTGATCTCCACAGTTTCAAGCAATAGGGCATGCAGACAAGAGATCCTTATTAAACATCTACACAGTCAAAAAATTTCATAAACCATCAATTGACCTGTTACAGACTTCTATTCATCCTTTCCTGGTCACACAAAAATTGGCAATCTCCAACTCAAACTTTCTTCCTGTTTTCATGATACTGCTGACTCCACTAGGCTTAGCTGGCAAAAATGAAAAGAGAGAGAGAGACAGGTTAAAAGACAGGCTGAGAGACAGCAAGAAGGAAGGAGAACAAACAACAAATTTTTTCTTACTAGGAAACCATATAACATTAAGGCAGGCAGCATCTGAAAGCATACAAGTATAATGATCTGGTATACGTGAATACCATCTTTCCTTCAGGATACTGTTAACCAGTTCTCTTGTATTCAACTCCACATTTACATATAGATTGAACATTTCTAGAAAGCAATTTTATGCATTTTGTCTTAATATTTTTCTCATTAACATTGCACATAGATTAGGCTTCTTGAGAAGGGAAATACATACCTGGATATCATTGGCATGGTTTCTAGAGATCATGTTTGCTTTTGAAGAAAAATATGTAATAAAAGACTAATAAGCACACGACTGGTCACAAGCGAATTTTCAAGAATCAGATTAAAGAAAAAAAAAACCCACCAAAACACAAACCAAACAAAAAAACCCAGAAATTCCTCTGGTGCTGTTAAAACAAACACTTCCTTAATTACCTCTTCTGGTGGGAAGTAACAATAGAAGTAAAACAACAGCAAAATTGCCTGTAAAACAAACTTCTCTCACAGGGCTTAGTACTTCAGTGAGGATCATTAGTCCTAATCAATCAGAGCATTTAATCATATGCTTAAGTTTAGGCTTACAGATAAGCATATGTATAGTCAGATAAGGCTAAGTATTGTGCTGAACTGGGGCTGAAGTACTCAGCATCCAGCAGGATTACCCTGCAGTGCTTAAATCTAAATTTTCTTCATGTCTTATTTGCAGACTGGGTGTAGGATTCAAATTAGAGGAAGGATTAAGAAAAAAAAAAAGTCCTCATGATAGCAGGGCCTGGCTAAGCAAACATTTCATATACGCACCAGAAGAAAGATGAAAGGAAAGCAGCTGCACTTCCATGGTCAGAAATTCTTATCTGCTGACCAAACCTTTGTTGGTTTGAGAAAGCACAAGTGGTCTGCATTGGCGGAAGGTTCAAAGCAATTTTTTAATGGATAATGAAATCAAAAGTCTGTCTATCTGTTGAAATATTTAGGAGAACAAGATATCACTTTGACCCCCCTACACTTGCGACCTTTGTCAAAGACTTTTAAGAAATGCCTTACACTTGTTTATGTTTTTTATCTTTAATAGGCTTCTGCAGTTTTCAAAGATAAATTTGTGAACTCCTGTGGGTAAAAAATATATTCCATAACTTTGAGCCAGTACTTTTCTAATGTTTTCATCAAGGGAGTTGTATATGAAGGTATGCTTCCAAAATAAAAATAAACATGAAACCCACAAGCCAATTTGTATAGTTGTTGTTGTAGCGGTTGTTATAGAGGTACATGCAGTCTGTCTATGTGTGATACACATCAAAACAAAACAAAAAATTTTAGTCTAGGGGACTTACTAGAGGTAGGTTGAACTTTTAGTTCACCACCATTAAATGCCAAGTGGAGAATGGAAAATAGTGCTTTTTTGTTGTATCTGGTATAAATTACCTCAATATTTACATCTTCTTAGAACAGTAAGGAAGGTAACAAGATCTCCATAAAAGAATATACCTGTATGAATTTTAACATTTTGGCAACAGTGGGTGATAGAATTCTGAGACAAAATCATGAAGAACAGAATCCTGCAAGTTCCCAGCACAGAAAAAATAAATAGGATTAATATCTACTATGTAAACATGTACCAGGGAAATCTTTGTGCAGGAGAACATCCAAGTGCCATCTATGTCTCTTGCATTTACAGTAATAGAAGGGATCCAGTGGGTTTGCCACTTAGTCTCCATGCCTGTAAATGGGGACGGTGCTGCACGCTTTTCTTGGGAAGTGGCCAAAGTGACAGGGACCAGTGAATGTTACTCTTCTCTTCTAGATTTGCCAACATCTTTCATTTATTAACTGCTTCTGTTATTGACTGTCATCCCACTTTTTTTCCTTCCATCCAAATATACCCCAAATACATTGATTACAAAAGACCATGTTTTGGTTTGATGTTTCTAATTAATCACTACACAGGTGTATTTGCTGTCACTGATCCATTCAGTACATTCAGCGTACCTGCCCAAGTTTCCTAAGCCATTTGCAGCAACAGTGACTAATCTTCTTCCATAGCTCATAATCTTTTTGAAGGAAGTGATGCTGTAGTGGTTATCCTTCTGCCTTTTTAATGTCCTTGCTGGCTTTAAATTTATAGCTTCTCAGTGCTTTATATCTCCACTCCTGATCCCAAAATTTTCTCTGTTAACAGCAAGTGTAGATCCCCTGAATCGTTCATGCCAAGACTGAATTCAGCCCCTATGTCAATAAAATTTCCATTTGTATTAAAAGTGTCTAATTTGTTGGATAGACATGTGAGTTAGAATTACATTTTTGTGGGTATTTCTTCTCAGATTGGGCCCTCCAGCCAGATTCATCCAGACACTGGCACAGTCAGAGTCAGGCAGTCTGTGCATTTGCTATCTGTGGCTGTGGACTTAGCTAAAAGGACTTCAAAATCATCTTAGACAGTGGAGAACAGCTAAGACTATTCTTAGGCAATTGGTGTGGTCACATCAGTGCAGAGAACAAGCCCTCTCAACAAGCCTTGTTTCAGTGGCATTTCTCCCTGAGGATCATGGGGCCCTCATGTGAAGGCTCCGTTTCCCTCAAAAGCAAAGGAGAGTAGGACTGACTTTCCACCTTGCATCTGAGGAAGGAAAAATAGAGAAAAAAATCCCAAGCAGAAACATTTTATTATTTTATCAATGTAAATAACCCTATCAGTGCTGGCAAGGCTCATTTATTTATAACCTGAGAAACAGCTGACAGCTTTCTAAAGGTCTTGTTCATATGTCTCACTTTTTTACCAGTTTAGTCAGCCTGACCCAAGACAGAGTCAGTCTGGAAGTTAGTCCTTTTAAACAAAACCTCCTTTCTCAAAGACAGGTTAGGTAGCAACAGAATATACAGATCAGCCTCAGTGCTTCCCCCAAATCTACTGTCCATCTATCTTACCTCAAGGACTCATCTTTGTGGGAGGATTAATGTCAGTGAGTTAGGCCCAGACAGAACTTTTAGTCAGGTTTTATTCAAAAATAAATCCTGTCCCCTGCAGCCCATTGTGGCAGTACTTTTAATCATCATATTTACTTTTTTCAGAAGCTGGAGCAGGATTCTGCAACAGCAAATAAGCCAGAGCAGTGATGCTGCAGGTGGGATGCTGTGAAGCTCAAGAAGCTGTAGTGATAAAAAAAAGGGTAGGGAAGGAACAGGAAGATGGAATTTATAGTTCAGCAGCAGTCACAGGAAAAGTTGAAGTGTGACGGATTTACAAATTTAATGAAAAAGAGACTATGCAACAGTAATAAAAATACAGCAAAATAGGCAGGCATGTAGGATTTTCTTTTTTGTGTGTGTGGCTTTTTTTTTTTTTTTTTTTTTTGTTTTATACATATTTTCC
>NDXB01013340.1:0-97262 GCA_002631895.1 Agapornis roseicollis | reverse complement strand
ACATTTTTCCCCCTCCCCCCCCCCCCCCCCCCCGGATTCCTTTCTCACCACAAACACTAGGAATGCCTTGCAGATACAGCCACACAAAGCTTCCCCATACACTGCACTTTGTAATTGCCCAGAGCAGGACACAGAGCCCCAAACCACAGCCCAGGGTTCAGATCTTAACTTTGAGGAATCCACTTTGCACTGCTGCTATCACCCTGAGGAGAGCTGCACAAGGCTGCTCCCCACTATTCATCATTTCCACTTTCCTTAAAGATTTTTCTTTCCTGCGTTCGGCTCGCTGCGTTATTTCCCAGAGGACTGCTGCTGGATTGACTGGGCTTTAATTGCTCAGCCCCACCAGGCTCAGGGTGGAATTCCACCTTCTCTTCTCATCCCTCCCTGCTCTCTGGAGCTGCTGCAGCTTTCAGTGATTTCTGAGAAATAGTGATTAGCGCTTCACTAAGTTGGTCACTTTATTGCCTTCATGTGGATATGCATGATGTAGGCCACCTGATCAGCATTTATTCCTGCTACCCCCTCTCTGCTTTCTAAGAGCTATCTTCCCAAGTGTCTAAATTCCTAGTGTCCTTATTTTGAAAGAAGTTTAGTGTCATTATGACTTTACTCATCACTCCTTTCCTCTTGCTCTCTTAATTAGCGGACACACTCTTCACAGGGTCAGTCCTGGTCAGTGCTGATGTACAGTCAGTTCTTCCAAACCATCTTTAGCCAACTTTGCTACTTCCTCCCCACCCCATCCACACAGCTTTCTTCAAGATACTCTTGCTTTTGTCTACTTGCTTCTCTGTTGACAAAAGGGTACCTTCTGCCCTCATATACACAAGTTATCCTTCATGTGCCTACAGTAAGTAGAAACTTGCTGCCATGACAGAGAGCTGTCAGGAAAACAGGTAAGATAAACAAGGAATATCTGCATTATCACAAGCCCTGATAACCTCGGCAGCATTGTTGTCTGTATCCTTTGCTAGTAATCATTTCTCAGACTCCTCACAAGACTGAGTTGGAGGCAAAGGCTCCGCAGTGTTCAAGAAGGTGCTCATTGTGGAGAGTGGCTCAGCTGCTTTGTTTCTCCCTCTTTCCTACCCTCTGAGAGTGGCTCAGCACTGACAGGGGGCTAAAAACCCAGGCTAAGTTTCCTTGCACTCTCCTGTTTCTGACTGGTTCCAGTTATCACTCCTCACCTGTGTTCAGCGGGTATTCGTATTGCCTGTGCTTACCCGTTCACCTGTCCTGGCCTGGACCCTCCTGCCCTGGGATACACAGGCCACCCAGTATGTCTCCCAGAGCTGCAGACACAGCATCTCCAACACACAATCAAGCAGGTCCAAGCCAAAGGCGCACTCCAGTAGTATTTTAAGTCTCAAAATATGCAGCCTCCAGCTGGAAGCAGAACCTACCAGTTCTCAAAGGGGATTAGTTTCAGTGACTGCGAGAAAGTGAACCTCCCTTAGCCAGCTCTTGGCTCTTCCTCCTAGTTTTCCTGGTTGCCTTATCCTCCCCATGAAAGTATACTGTGGCTGCTAAGTATGTTGGAAAGACACATGGAGGAGGTACAAGAATGAGGGCATACTGAACATCAATCTCACATGTTATTTGAGAAAACCAGAGCATAGACTAATGCCCCATTCCCAAGTTTAATGAAGAGCTTGTCAACTTCCTGTTCTTTCATCCAAGCCTGCAAGCTCCCTTACGAAAGAGGGAGGTGGCCGGACACTCACTGCTCAGCTCCAAGAGGTCTGTGCTCTGAGGGCAGACATGCACAATGCACTCTCACTTCCTTGTGGGAAAGCAAGAGTCCTGTGCTTGCACATGAGAACATCAGGTTTGCAGCTGGATAGCCAAACCTTGGTGCTGTCAAATAAGGCTGCATCTACTGCTTTTGTTCAGTGAAGAAGGTGAAATAGCCAGTGAAGATAAGGAGTAAATAGTAAAGACAGACATCTGCATGAAAGCAAAATTCAGCTGAAAAACCTCCAGAAGGCAAAAAATATGTCCTTTGGCCTGTACAGCCTCTGCTGCTGGGCTCGCACAAGGGGCCTCAGTGTGCAGCAGGTATTCCAGCTCTGTCATAGTACAGATAATTAAAAACAATAATGAAAGGGAAGGTTTTTAATGCCTGTGCTGCAGCCAGAGCTCCTGAGCTGCAGAAGCTGAGTGGCCCCTCTGCAGCAACATTTGCATTACTGCTAATCTGTAATTGGGATCCCCACTTAGCTCTATGACTCTGACCATTTTCAGACCTTTAACATTCAAGTCAAGAGGCTCCTTCCTCTAGAAATGATACTAAGATTTGAAAGCACATTTCCTAATTTAACAGGCTGCAATGATTTCTATTCATATCTATGAGTGCTTTGTTTTCCTGGCATACAGCTTGAAATAAAACAAGAATCATACCCATTTCATATTCCTACTAAAGTCACATATAGCAGAATTAAAAAAATGTTGATATTGTCAGATCTCTCTCACCTAGGAACAGGAAATAACAATCGGTCTTGCCTTCTCCCTCAGACAGTGAGGACCAAATTCACATACAAATCTAAGTGCATCTGAAGTATTCCACCTATAGCAAGCTAGCTTGTATAAGTAAGCTACCATTTACTTTAATTTCTATCTTCTTACATCCTTCTGACTGCTGTCATTCCTGCTATACATCTCTTTCAGCCCCTCATCATGTAAATTATTCCATGTTAGACTCCTTCAGAGTCAGTTAGACCAAGAGGATTAATTTCAGGGCTGATGCGTAAGAAGGTGCAAATTCTACACTGGGGTATGAGAAGGGACAAGATTTTCCCTGCAGGCTTTGGCTGTCCTCCTGGATTTACACAGAAAGGAATCCCAATCCCTTTATCATTGTCAGGAAGGGGCTGAGGAATCTAGTACACAAAACAGCAGCTTAGACTTACTCAGACTCATCTCTTAGTTTGGGTCTGATATAAGTATTGCTTAGACTTGTCCCTTCCCAATTTAAGGCCTTGTCTAAAATAATGAGAGATGTTCCTTCTTAGGGAGATGACTCTAGAGTTAAACAAAGAGACAAAAAGAATATATAGAGATATACTGCCCCCAGTGTAACTGAGGACATACCCAGATCTCTAAATTCAAGCCACATGAATGTCTAGTGTCACCTAACTTCATTTTTATTCACCTAAATAGGAGGGTCATCAATCAGAGCTGTTGTGTGGCTATAGTTTTCCCTGAGCTCTCTCTTTACGGCACTTCTGGGAGTAGAAAAATCAAGCCATTTATTAGGTGACTTCCCATAGATGGAGGTGTGTGATTTCAGTTTTGCAAGCCTGAATGTTTGTAGGTGATATAAAGAGATGTGAAACAGATATCAACTAAAATCACCTCAACATTTAGATAGTTCCTGAATGCAATAAAATGTCCCTCACAGAGTGATTGGTTTTCTGCTGGTGCAAATTCAGCCTGGAGATGAACAGGCATGACTTCAGAGATGCCAGTGGTGTTAACCCCAAGATAGATTTAGCCGCGTAAATCCAGTCAGGACACAGACCCCCACAGATATTCCAGACTTTCTCCAGCCTTGCTGAAAAGACCATTCCTTTTGCTCTTACGCTTTGCAAGGAAGTGACAGATGGATTGCAAACCCTCAGCCTTGTGTCTCAAGTGAACATTCACACTGCAGTATTTTTGAAATTCAGAAACTTTTCACCCATCTAATATGCTAGAACCTCTCCCCACTGGGCAACCAAAAGTTATCACCACCTAATGGTTATTCAGTGACATCTGCCAAATAAGTTTGAAGTTTTCCGGCCAATTTCTGCTGGACAGATGTCAGTATCATAAACCAGGCTATGGTTGGCACTAATTGGTTTCATCCTTGTCAAACAACCTGCAGCACAGCAAAATACCTCAGAAGCAGCACAAATCTGCCTTTTGCCTATGCAAGTTTTTCTTTACATCATGGACACTTTTTCCTAACCCAGTTGTTCCTGTACCTTTGAAAAACAGAGGACTCACCAAGGTAAAAGCTCAGGCTTTTCAAGCCGTATTAAACCCAGTGCTCTGTGTTTGGATCCCCACAGAGAAGACACAGACATTAAATCTCATTCTAAACTGTGTTTACCCTCAGTAAATATTTCTTCTTGCAAAAAGCATTGCCATAGCATTGTGCAAAGCTGTATAAACAGTTGTAATTTTTGTCCTACTTTTGGATCCTTGCAGCTTGCGTCCAGGTTGCTGAATTGTTCAGTTGTCAAGGGCAGGTTTAAAAATTTTATGCACGGGCATGGCATGTGATGTAAGCTCTCATGCACCTGACATCTCACACATGAATAAGTCAGGCATGGCTTGTGATTCACTGTTGAATTCAAAGATAAATCAGAGCAGCTTTCTATGAGGATACAACACAGTGAGCTCAGTTTTGCAATTAGGAATTAATATTCTAAATCTCAAATTAGATTTTCTTTTTAAAATATACCCTGGCAAACTGTTTTCTGTAAATCACTGTATCTGTGTAACTTTTTCTGTGCAAATATCTGCACACTGGGTCCTTTGCCTGTCTTAGATGTGCTGTAATCTACTCTTGACTGACTAAGCTTTTACTTGTCCCCATGCTAGTTACGGTGCTCCTTGTTCTTTCTGTGCTAGTCTCATATAATCCTCTTATGTCACACACAAAAATGCTGTCACTGCAATGAACTATGATTTCTCTTAGGACCTTCTAGGCCTACACTGGGTATGGTACTGCAGGACAGGTTAGAAATCCAAAAGCACTGACATTTTAGATAAGTCACAGTCAAACCACACTTACCAGCTCTTAATGCATTCTGCAGTAGCAAGCAGTTGAAGAGTAGCTGCAGAAGAGCTGCAGAAAATCATCAGTTTAGTTTTGCCATAAAACCAGCAGATTGAAACATACAGGATAACTATTTACTGTTCAGAATTTCCTGGTTCATATTTATCTATACCCCAAAGCTTCAAACTGAAGCATGAATTTACTCTAGACCTGTAAGCAGCATCCTGTCCATTGCCTTCACAGGGGACATTCACATTTAACTATGCAAGTTTGCACAGGGCCTTAATTTGGGAGCTCTTGATAATTTTTCACAGACAGGCCTCAAATTTGCCCTTCCTATCCTATTGGCTTCAGTGTGAATTATATATGAATTTCCAGGGGCAAGATAAGGGCCACAGTCATTTCTCTCTTTTCTCGGTTTCCAGTCATTTCATTTCATTTATTCCACACCAGCAGTTACAAAAAGTGGTTTGGGGACTGGAGTGCCATTCTGGCAGTGAGTAATAGGGAGTCTGGGTTTGTTAATATGGCTAGTCTTCAAAATAAACAGGTAAACTGAAAGATACCAGCAGAAAATTATTATGAGGGGGAAAGAAGGATTTATGTCTGGCTCTGACAAACTGCTAATACCACCTCTCTGAACCAGCAACTAGTCCACAGCACTTTGTTCCAAGTTCTTTTTCCAGAGAGACGTTTCAAGGCAAAGTTCCCAGAGAGACAATCACACTCCCAGCATAAGAGACGTGAAGGATATTAGAAAAACCAAAGGCTGACTGAGAAGGAAGATTTTAAAGGGCAGCCAAATTCCGTCCTGTGGCAAACTGGGACATAGCTGTCATCTGTGGGGGTTTTTTAATTTATTAATTTATTTAATCTCCTGGGCTCCTACTATAATACCTATTTTAACCTTTGTTCTCTGGTCTGATCAGTGAGTATGAGGTAAAGACACACTGATGTCCTTCAGAAAAGGTAGTAATGTGAAGGGTTTCCAATTACCCTTTAATTAACATATTAATTAATTAACAAAGTGTATTTATGGAATAATTACATAGTTTCACACACCATCGATCTTATTTTAAACAAATTCATTTAATTAAGTTGACATGTACACTGCATGCTCTCTGTAGAGTTATTCTTAGAAACCAATGCATGTCTGCTTTTAAGGAGATTCAAACTGCACAGGGGAAGTTTACAATAGCCCACAGTGGTATTCAGAACAGAAATGAAGCCACTTCATACTTTAAAATAAATGTAATACCAGTAACTGTATCCCCAAAGGTTGAAGTCCCCTATCTGCATAAAAGGCACCGGAAAAGGAAGAGCTGTGCAAGTTTTCTCACTACCAATATCCCTCATCCTGACCTGGAGGGGATGACTTTAATAAACAGTTAATCATTATCCTCTTTGCCAAGCCTGTTAAGCAGCTTAAGAAGCTTGGCACTTCTGTGGTGGGAGTCAACTAAGGCTGCTAAACCATTTCACACAGCCTGCTGAAAGCCATCACATGTAGCTACTGCAGTGTGCCAGGGCAGCATTTAGAGGGAGCTCTGGGTACATTGGGCAGATTTCCCCTTGGAGTCATCACTTCTGCTCTGCCTCCTACACTCCTGTGAGCTTGTGACTGTTGCAGTCCCAGTTCAGGGGACTGTTATCTTGGTTCTCCTTCCAGCACTTGCAGTCTGGTCTATCTCTGTGCTGTGGCCTCCTGCATCCTCACTGTTTCTTAAGGTTAATTCAGGATCTCCTAACATCCCTGCTCACAGTTTGGGTCTCTGAAATCCATTACCATCTATTACTGAAAGAAAATTCCAAATTACCTCTGCGACTCCTAAGTCTTAAGCCTGTTGTGTTTCAAGTACTCCCGTTTCTTTTGGCCTCTCATAGAGAACATCTATTGTAGTTTCAGAGTTTTATGCTTTCCAACTACAATATTTCTCATGTTTCTGCAATGGTTTGTTAACAGTTTCTTACTTCCTCATTTAGCATATTAAACAACGTTAGCTTGTTGAACAAGCTGCATTAATAAAGCCTGTTGCTTGTGCTCCCTCTTGGAAGCTCCACTCAACTTCATAAAAAGGTGTTTGCTGAACTTCTTTCTGGCATTCACTGCTTTTCCGGAGTACCTGTTCCCTGGGAGTCCTTAGCTGCTGTTCTGCGATGTTCTGCTCTCACAATCTTTTTCCCACCCCTGCCACACAGGATGACTCACAGGTTAATTTGCTGCTTGGTCAAGGACTACTCTGCCTGCACTTTGCAGCCTTCTCCCTGCTCAACCAGCATGATAGTACTTGCCACCAGCTTCCAGTATATGTCCATTTGGTGACAATATAGAATCACAGAATCATAGAATAGTTAGGGTTGGAAAAGACCTTAAGACAACAGCCACATCTTGTTTCATCTCCAGAACACAAACCTCATGGAATTCATCAAGGAAGTTCAAATCTACATAGAGATGCTGACTTGCACTGATGTTAGTGAAGTAATAGGAATTATACCCGTAGGGATCTTGTCACAGAAATGTCACTGAAATGGGCTATTCAAAAATGCGAATATCAGAACCTGAATCTATAGATATATAGGTTATATATAGACAATATAAGGTGCCTCTGGATGTTTACAGTCATATATTTCAATCCTTTATGTTTCCTTATGTCTTTAATTCCTTAGGTCATCAGGACCTGAAAATTCAGCTGCCACTCTTTCACTCTCTTGAGAGTTTATCCAAGTTGTGATGAAGTGCAGAAGGGAAGAACAGCAGCCCTCAAACTGCCCTAATCAGGCCCAGTCATCCCACTTCCAATTTTTCATGATGTTGGAGGTCAGAACAAGGAGAGTTGTTGAAGTTTTCAAGAATCTCTTAATGCTGCCCCGATTCTTAAGTTTCTGTTCAGTCACAGCCAAATACAGTAAAATCCTGCATTAAAATTGGTATTTAACACCATAAGCGGTATAGAATTTGTGTTCCATTTTAGACTATGGAAAACTAGCCAAATGCAGAAGTAAATTACAAGACTAGCAAGGTAACACAGATGAGAATATTAGCAGTATACAAACGCTTCTCACACATGTGCAACGGTTTCAAATCATTCATTAGAAATTAAGATGAAGCTGATTCCTAACTGAAAACATCTAGGCAGATTCCACACTATAGCCAGGCTTGCAAGAAAGAGCTCCAACAGCTTCCCTTTCCACTAGCTGAGAGTCTCCTGTTTTCAAGAATAAGAAACCGATTTGGTAACAATCTAACAGCAGTAATCCATGCCTTCTGGTTTCCAGGCATCTACACCAGCAAAGAAGGCAGACTAAGCCACTGCTTCACTTCTTGTTCTATCACATGTGTAAAGTTGTGCCCTTAAATCCGTATTTAGTTACCCAGGTAAGTGGCCTTAGATTTGAATGGGCTAAGCAGCCAGCAGTTTTTAATGAAATCGCTGCCCTTCTTACCATGTTAAAAACTACCGCTATGCAGAGCTCTTCACACTGCCTCTTCACAGGGAGAGATGGAAAGGGCCTGTTGCAGATTTCCGAGCATTTTGTCCACACGAAACAGACCTACCCAGCTGAACGATTCTCAGTCCCTCACAAAGCACAGCGTATTTTCCTGCTCTGACAGCCAACCTCTTTCTTCCACTTCTCCCTTTTTCTCACAGCCTCTGCATGCCAATTCTCAGACAGCTTGTGGACTTTCCATACAAGTTGGTTGTGATTGGCCCAGCTTTTCATCTTAACATGTCACCCCAGGCCTGCAATTACATTTTTACCCTTTAGTCTCTGTTTTCAACCCCTCTGTCTTCAGCCTGGCCCTTGAATGCTGCTGTTTCCCACTGTCTCTATCCTCCACTATTTTTCCTCTCTCTGTTTTCCCTCTCCGCCTTCTCTGGAAGAGCTTAACCACACCTCTGTATCCTCCCTGCTTCACCTCTTTCCTTTTCTCTTTCTATCTCCGGTCACAGCTCTTCAGGCAGGGTTCATGAGCAGGGATCTCTAGTGATATCCTACAGGAATACGCCTTGGCACGGTTTCTGAACTGCTCAAGCCCTACTGCACCTCCAAGTGCCATAAAAAAGCTCTACACAGGGAGGCAGAGCAGGAAAGAACTGCTTTACAGCCACTTTCTTGTATATTTTATCCTTCCAGTATCTACAGAAGATTTAGAAGGGGAGAAGAGGGAGAAGCCTAGATTTACAAACAACAATTAGGCAGGTAAATATTCTGCAGTTTAGTTGCAATCAAGGGAACACAAAACAAGTGTATTTAAGGAAGAATAAGCCAGAGTTCCCTATGCTCATAGCTGAGCTAGCAATTTCAAATTCTTTTGGTGTGTCACCCAGTTACCTCAGTACTAATAATATCATCCCCAGAACCCACTTAGCCCTCTTTAGAATTAATTAGTATCATACAGCCTGGTCCAGGCTGGTGAACTGGGAAACTGCTGAGAGACAGGTGCTCAGAGTTAAGGCACTGATAGCATCAGGTCCCAACACTGAGACCACAGACACAAGGGAATGTAAAAATAGCCACGCTTCGCTTTCCGCTACATTTTCTTTGCTGGTTGATTTTAGGAGAACACTGGTGTCACTGAGAGCAATACTTGGAACACATTTTTAATTCTGATCATACATAAGAGGTAGACACAGCTACTCCTCATATCCTGCAGTGCGTATCCCTTGGTACACCCAGAGGGAGAAGCTATACTGGTGAAAGCAGAGATGGAGAACTTCACTGAGCTGCATGGTCAAGTCCACTAGGCCCAGAATTGCGTCCAGGATCTTCCCTCCTGCTCTCCCTCCCTGCACAATGCATTGTTTCCTGATAAGACAGAAACCAACAAGGAATGAGCACATTTTCCTGATGCATCAAGGTATCTGCACTATTTCCCAAAAGGCCTATGTTACCTATCATCATGGTAGCAGGCTTACCCTCTTCACAACTCCTTTTAACTTTAATGTAACAGCAGTGGCCTCAGTTTGGACTTTGAAAGGAAGCAAACACTTATTTCTAAAGATTGAGATATATCACTTATCTTATGCAGCTTCACAAAGCAGACAAAACCAGAGTCCAAAGTCAAAGTGAAGCTGAGAATGTTGCAGTAATCTAGAAACCAAAGTTGTATAGAAATCAAGAAAAGTTTGGCTCCCACTAAAGCAGTTAGAGAACAAAAACTCTATTTATTGCCTCCCAGGCTGAAGTATGCTTTACATAGCACTGCTTTGCTGTGAAGTACTTTGCACTGTACTGCAGAGTCAGGTGGTACAGGACTGCCACCAGTAATGGAGCTACAAAAGGTCCTTAACAACTTTACTGAAGCATCCAAGCCTTCCTCCTCTTCTTAATCATACTCTTCGAAATCATTAACGATTCATGCAAAGTGCAAAGAGGAGAGTTGCTTTGCACTGAAAGTACAACTCTGTTGTTGCAACAACCTGGAAACTACACCTCCTAGTTCCATACACCCATGTAGCAAATGACTTGTGTGTTTCCATTAGAAACTCCAGAGCCAGTGATTTGTGGCTGGCACCAGTGATGGCCATACTCCTCACTGAGCAGCTCTCCTGCTGCCTGCATCCACAGTAGTGGAACATCCATCAGAACAACTGATTACAGACATGAAGAGACTGAATCTGTTACTTCTCTCTGCCATAACAAAGTCAACATTTCTCAGGACAATAAGCATTTAAATTTTGATCACATGAACAGTCCAAAACAGTTCATAACTTATTAACATGAAAAGAATTAAAAGAACCCACCCCAAACCCAAGTCTATGTTGTTTTAGTTTTTTTCCCCCTTTTTTTCTGGTGACAATATAATCCACTGAAACACCTCAGAAATAAAAAAGGGAACAAAAAAATCTATGTGTATGCTTACAGGACTCTATGCAGGGTTTATTTCCTTAATAAATCATGATTAGCAAGAAAAAGAACATGCCAAAACCTGGCATTTTAATGAAATAGTGTGCATTTCTCACTGGTTTTTTCTGCTTTTCTGCATATGGATTCCTCTAAGGTCCCTAAACCTAGCAAACCTGAAAGCTGTTAAAGACGTTCCCCTGCAATATGTAATAGAAATTCCTTAAAATATTTAGAGTGTTCTAGGAGGGAATGTTCTGCAACAATAAATTACTATAGCATTATAGTAGCAACATCGATGGCATGGCTGAGAGGGCACTGCAGTTTTTAAATTCCTATTTTTAGCTACGTATAATATGCTGAAATTTTTCAGTATTAACTCCAAATTGTACCTTTCAAATGCCTCCCCCCCGCTTCCCAGCTCAGTTCAGCATCATACACCAAAAGCAATTTTCTTCTAAAACTCCAGTTTTCTCATACCTAGAACTGAATGAAAAGGGTTGGGTTTGTCTTTCAAAGAAGCAGAAATTTGAAATACCTCCATCCATCCGGTAAGAGCATCAATGCTTTTGTGCCAGCCTGTGAGCTGAACTAAGATGTGCCTTGATCAAGCACAGGAGACACATGCACCCACCTAAACAAGCACAGGGATAGTCCCATAGAGCTCTACACATGCTCAGAGCCAAACACTTTGCAGGCTATGACCTCCATTTACAAGATATTTAATTCATAAGGTATAACCTCTACATTCCTTCTCATTCTGTATTTCTGAGAATAAACCACCACACAGACGTACAGAATTTAAATATACACTATTATTTCTCAGGCTTATGATTGATGAGACAAATCTTAAATATATGAGGCGGAAAGTAACCGCTCATCCTGTATTTTCATATCCTGAAACAGAAGACCACTTCCCTTTCTAGACAGCTTAAAATCTTAGTTATCTGGAGCCAGATTTTAGGGTATTTAGGTGCTCAATTCCCATGCAGCTGCCTAATGAGGTATTCAAACACAAGAGGCCTCCACAGCACTTGAGAAACCACTCTGTGCTCTCCCCATTTTAATTGTTTTTTCAAGCTTTATCTTTCCTTATAGTTCATTACAGACTTTTCTTGCTTTTGTCTATAGGGCTTTCCAGGGCTTCCCAGGATGTCCCAAGGTCATTTCCTTCCTTCCCTGCAATCTGGTTTTACACATTTTAAATGATCATTGGGTAGATTGCTGCCATTTATAGGGCCAGCATCACTAACATTACAATAGGGTGCAGAAGCAAAGCTTCGAATCATTAGCTATTTTTCAAAGCGATTCTCTGAATGTATATTCACAGCAGAAAATGCTGCTGCACTGCCCTTTACTTTTCAATTGGGAGGAGCAAAAATACAGGGTAGCAGCTAAATTAACATAGTGGATGGGTTGGATTAAATAATATAAAAGGATCCAAAGAGTTAAATGGCTAAGCAGATAACAAATATGTTATTTGCTGCCAACTTTTTAATGATATTTCTAAAAAGAAATATGCTGCAAAGTAAGTTTATATGCTTCTGTGGCTAAGAGTGCTTGCAGAGCCAGAAGCCTTAATTCAGCACACACAAATGTGGTTGAAGCTATAGCTAGGGAAATGGAGTGAGGACGGTGCTGTCCTCCTTGAAAACAGAAAGTACTGTTTAATCTGCCAGACCCTTCTGGGGCTGTCAGCAGAGCCAGCAGAGAAAACCCAAGAGACACCGCGTACTTGGCGTTCCAAAGCGCGTTTGCCCCGCTACCCCCCGGGCTCCGTGTCAACAACCAAAGGCGCTTGACGCAGGCGGCGCTGCGACGCTCGCAGCAACGACGGCGCGGACGCCGAGCGCAGGAAGGTTGCTCGGGCCCAAGGGTAACTGGTCTCCCTCCAGCAGCGGGAGAGCTCACATTGGGCGGCGGTGCAGCCTCTCGCACTCCGGCTGGGGATGACAGCTCGGCTCCGGCGAGGACGCGCGGCGCTACGGGCGCGGGGTGAGACGCTCCATAGACACTGCCGCCCTAGGGGCGCCCTAAGCGCTCCGTTAGGAGACTGCGGGAGCCCAACGCCGCGTTCCCACCTGCCGCCCGGGCTCCGTGCTGTTGGAACACGCTTCCCAAGAGGTGCAGCAGCGCCCTGTGCTCCAGCCAGGATGCATCACCGGGATAAAAATGCACATCTGTACTGCACCTGCCCTCCTCCACCGCCCAGGGCAAAAGACCATAAATTAGTACATTTTCTTTCTCAGTAACACATTACACTTCTCAGTGCTCTTAACAGTATCCATAAGAGCAACTATTCCTTGCAGAAACTTGAATTCAACATTCCTTGGAACTGCTGTTTATTGAAACAGGACAAAGACCACGGGAAGAGAAGACTTACTGAGAAACGCTTCAAACCAGGCTGAAGAAGAGCTGCTTTACACCATCCCTTCTGATGCACAAAAAATTCGTATCAGGCAAAGGATGGAAATGAGAGATCTTAACAAAGAAAGGTGCCTGTACCAAGTGTTGCTCGCAGAAAGTGATCACACTGAACAGATCACAAGGGAGTTGAGGAAGATGGAACATGTGCAGATTCCAGATTAAAAAGAAAAGTAGAACAACAGGGCTGGAATTTTCTTATTAATATTAAACCAGATTCTGGCACCCATAACCATCATGGGCATTTATTTCAGGTGTGCAAATCCTGGAAAAAGGTATTCTTAGTGCAAATAAAAGTGAAGACTATGCCACAGCTTAAGAGTGCAAAGAGGCTGGGATGTATATTTAAGGGAAAACAAAACCAAAAAGGAGGGAATAAGAAACTAAGAATAAAAACATTGAAGGCTAAGGTAAGTCAATCTGAATAATAAGAAAGAAAAGATCTGTTCAGTTGAAAAGGATGGGTGGATGATTCTTCCCCCTCACCCCCACTCCATTGCTGGCATCTGGTACAGAGAACAGCAACTGCCTTCAACATGCAAAGTCTTGGTTTCCTTTCTGTGAACGAGGGATGCAGCTAGAAATCCACATCAGTGTGCTAATTCCATGTGTACGAACCAGAGCATCTTCTAAATTAACCCTGTGAGGAACAAACCCAACAGACTGGCAACAGCACATACAGACTAGAGAAGATACTCAAAGTCATACATGAAAATGAATACTACTGAATATATCTCTTGGGGATCATCTACATTCTAAATAAACCCTGATTTTAGATGACAAGATTACATCACTCATGGGGTCACTGTGTCATGTAGTGACAACCAGAAGATCCATCCATGGATCCAGCCACTTCAGGATTGTGCTCTCAAGTCACTGAGCCATGAAGTACTATCTGAAACTTTCGGGCTGTGATCACACTAGCAAACTTTGACACTCATGATAGCACAGTACAAGTAGGCAGGGCTCAGGCATTAAAAAGCAACCCACAAACAACTCACAGAAGAAAACAGTCCAATATTCCCTCTTGCCTCACTGTGTCAGCGTTAAAATCTCTTTAGGAGTGTAATATACCATAGAATGCTTCACAATCAAGAAAAGTACCAGCTGGGGCTTTGATGTCAAGAATATCAACTCTCCGTGTGAGCATCCAGAGTACGAAGTTTCTGAGGAGGAAGATGCACACTGCAGAAATCTCAGGAAAAGGCCCTTCAAAGTGAGGCAAGATCACAGCTCTCCATTCTCCTCCAAGTTAAGTAATTAACTTCCTAGAAAAACCTGCAGAAAAAATTGCTTACACATGACCTACAAAGAGCAGGCAACATAGGAGTGAAAAGGCAAATCAGAACTGAGAGAGTGCTGTTGCTTAGATGCTGGGCAACGGTGAAGACAGCCACTGAGCCACAGTGTTGTTACTGTGGTTAGCACAGTGGGACCCTTGCTTCTGAACTGGACCTCTGGACATCAGTACAAGAAAGATAAAGAACAGACAGATGTCAAGTTTCTGTTTCAAGAACAGTTCAGCCACTTCAGCTTTACCCGCACCACAATAGAAAGCATATATGGTTTACCTCCCCTTTGCATTCAGTTTATTTCCTCCTTCACGCTCCAAATTATCTGCTACTTTTTCAACTACTGAATCTTCTCTGCCTGCCTAAAGCAGACACAGCATTATATTTAAATTTCCGTTCTCACTGTGCTTAGTACTTTAACTAAGTATGCCTCTTGTTTCCAGGCTGACAGTCTGCTGAGGAGTGGTCAGCACCATGGAACACGGCCCGCATACCCAGTGACTTAAGGCGATCTGAGAGAGAAAGCTATTGAAGGGGGAAGAAAGAGAAGGGAAGGGGAAAAGGCGAGTTCTCCCCCCCCTTTTTTTATATTTCATCCCCTGTCAAAACCGGGAAACAAGCATCAGAAGCCTTGCCTTGTGTTGTTGTCAGCACTAATTATAACCCTGTGCTGCCAGCCAGTTCTCAGCACTGCATCCCACCAAGGGGAAAGGCCTCCCACCCTGGCAGACCTCACTCCCTGCACTCAGAATGCCTCTGAGGATGAGCATGCTGCTGTTTTGACAATCCCTTTCATTGCTGCCTGGCAGAGCTCCATATCATTTCAGCAAAGGCAGTATTTCCACACTCTTGTCCTATATTCTGCCCTGCCTTCACAGCATCCCACGTTCTGATACCTGTTCTCATTTTCAGTAATCTCTCATTTTCAGTCCATCTCACTGAAACAATGGAAATGTTAGACCTTAAAAGCATTACTGAGCACGGAGATACAGCATCTCTACTTCCCGAGTCTCACTGAAACTGAACAGAAAATAAGCAGAATGAGGTTCTCTTCCATGTAAGCAAGAGTAGCAGATTCTGGCCCTTCAATAGCTGTCGATTTTGAGTAATCCTGGTGGGTACATTTAAACCCTTGTTAAGGGCTCCCATATTCATTAAAAATAAATCCGGTAGTTATTTGACTGTGTAATTATTAAGGATAATTTGCAATTAAGCAATTGGCCCCTGATGAAAGGACAGATAATTGATCAGCCTGGTTTGGCATTTTAGAATGGGGAGGGGGCTAATTAAGTAAATCCAGTCAGCTAAATGTCTTCCTTCCCACTACATCTTTTCCCACCTTTAAATGCAAACCAGACCTCATGCAGCTGTGCAGGCCATGGGAGTCTAAGCCTATTAAAGAAATCTTTTAATGACTGTAAAACTACCACTAATTGAAATAAAAATATTTTCACACTATTTTCACGTTGCGCAAGTGGATCCAAAGATAATTCTTAATGCAATACATGGTGCACAAACTGCTCTGCCTGACAAGTGCGGCATTTCATTTGCACTAATTAGCCCAAAGCGGGGGCAGTGTGAAATTAACATGATTCATTAATTCTGTGGTTTGTGTTTTACATATGGTGTGTTTACATTTCAAAACTATGAGGTTCTCTGCAACTCAACACACCACACTTCTGAAATTTTCACATTCAAGAAGTTCTCCCCCCATCTCTTTGGGTGCATTCAGATTTCATTTCTGATTTGCAACTTGTCCATTTCTTTCAAAGCAGCTTCTTGATTTTATACTGCATAGTTTCTTTCTTTGTTCTGATTCTGGCCTCAGCTTCTTTCTGACAGAATATTCTTTTGGGTGGCTGAGGTCACTGTGGGAGAACCATGAACAGAGCAGCAGGTGAAGAAGCAATTTTCAAGAAGCAATTTTCAAACTACTTTATGCTCAAAAAGAATTTAATAAATCCTTCGTATCGACTAAATCTGAAGTTTTCATGATGCTGTTCCAATATTTGCTCCTATAATGATATCAGGAGATGTTCATTAAAGATCTAATCCAGAGCCCCATGAAAGTCAACAGACAGACTTGTACTGGCTTCAGAAGGCATAAATAGGCTAGTACCTCTTTATGCTGCAGAACATGGGATTCCTGGAATCGTAGCACTGGCCAAGTTGTCTTACAAAATATATCATCAAGTGAACAGTGTGAAAAGCATTTTAAAATATATCAGACATAGCTAAATATTACATTTCTGCAAATGAATGTGCGACAACAATATTTAACGTTGTTGGACACACTCACAATGTCAAACTTGGTCCACTGTTTCCCAAGATACAGGTTACATTTCTACAGAGACCCAGAGCAGTATTACACTGAGAATTAGGTGTAATATTGAATATATAATGAACTTTGCTCATTATCTATAGCAATTGGTAATGAAGTAATGATGATGTATGTGCTTTGTATTCCACACAATACTTAAAAGACAGGCCTGTCCCAGAGAGCTCTAAAAATCTACCTGATACTTTGTAACTGGGTCTGCCCCTTGCACACAGAGGCAGAGGCTGTCCTACCCATACAAATACCTCTTTACTAGCCAGAAATTCAGAAAAAAGATGTGCCAAGATTTACCTTTCTCCTTCAATCAAAAGAAACTGAGGCTGGTTTTCATACCTGAAGGTACCTGGACAAGGTACCTTGAGGGGTGGAAAAGCAGCTCCCAGAACTGGTGGGACAATGATAAGATGGTGTGACAGGAGGGACACCTGGATTGGACCATACAATGCCCCAGCCAACAAGCTGTTTTTTAGCATGAGGAGTCTGGTAGAGCCAAGAAGAAGGCAGCCCAGGCAGAAGACTGGCCACTAGGGAGTTGGAACCACATCAGCAAAGGTAAGAGGTGAAGCGTTAAAAACTGGGCTCACTCAACCAGCATTCCTGGAGGAATAGGGTGGGAAGTGATCATTTGAGACTCCTCCCAAAAAAGGTGAATTCAGGAGGAAGGCTGTTCTATGAGTAACATTTAAAGGACAACAAAAGAGAAAGGAGTCATTTTCAATGGTACAACACTGACAAAAGATAATGTCTTCCATACTATCTAAAGCAGCCTGCTAGTGTTTGTAAGAACCACCTGAGCCAGAAAGCAGTTAGATTTTGGAAGATTTGTAGGTTCTGAAGTTTTTGGGTTTGATTTTTTCCCTCCAGTATAAAAACAATGTGATTTTTTTTTTGACCAGCAACCAAAGTCAAGTAAGGAGTAGGAGTAACAGGCTTATTTTCTTCCTCATAGTGATAAATTAATCTCAGGCTGGTCCCATGTTGCAGATCAGAATATGGCTACATCAGTTATCTTGTTGAGAATATCAGGGACAGACCAAATGCATGTACATAGATTCATTGTTAGCAAATGCTTCATTAAACAAAGCCATAATTTAAAAAGATAGAAAATAGTTTATATGCAAGTTCTCCATTTAGCAAGATTTCCTGATTGGCTCTGCATCCTTAAATGGCTTATTTGTGTCAGTCTGTTTCAGGATACATCTGGAGCATGCAATGTCATCAAGAAATACTATTTAATTACAGTGTAGTACTTTGGGTCCTTTTAGAAAGCAATAGATTGTAGCATTATCATGTACCACACATAACATCTCTATGCCACTTAGCAAGTATGAGGCCAAAAATGAACACTCTAACCTTGAAAATAAATGATTAAAGTGCTGCTCTGTAGATTGATACACAAAATGGCTAAGTTTAGTGATCCTTCAAATCCTGGTTCCCTGGTGAGCACAAAAGGTTCTGATGTGCAAGCTGTGTCAGCCACGGTGTGGAGCATAAAGGATGTGACGCCTTTAGGAGTACTTGGGCTACTTGGTGTGGGAAGGGCACTTAGAGGAAAAATTATATCCTTTGGTAAGAAGCAGACGTTCTCCAGCATAAATTTAAATCTGTTTTTAGAAGCCATAGTCAGGCAAATGTCCAGTTAAACAGTATGATACTGAATTACCCTGAACGAAAGCTGGGGAAATATGGAAACAAGTGGTAGTGGTTTAGAAGATTGGGAACTTCACCATGACCATCAACTAACTACATTAATATCTGCTCAGTTCAGAGAAAGCTGGCTCATTATTTAAAAGTGTCCATGCACCTTGAAATAAATAACATATGAAGATTTTTCTAGCATTATTAGGGGATTCAGCTGCCAGCACCTTATCAGTACAAGGAAGTATGAACTCTAAGCATCGTGTAAGAAAGCTACAATGCCTCCTGTTTAACACAGAAAGTGAGAGTAGCCTTTTTTCTGATATACTTTTACCATGACTTTTTTTGTCAGAATAAAAAGCTCAATTGTGTTGTCTGTATCTCAAAGTCACTGTTTGATTGACACAATAGTTGCTGTCTCCAAAGTGCTGTTTCTGTGGGTACTATAAACATGAATAGCCTAAAGGCAACTAGTTTTCATATATATTAAATGAGCTACATGACCAAATGATATCTGTTGGGGTTTGTTTGGTTGGTTGGTTTTTGGTTTTATGTAGATAAACTCGACTATATTTGTGTATTATTTTGATTCTATTTAAGTCTGTGAAGAACTCAGATCTCTTCTAGGTTTTAACTGTGTGATGTTTTGGTACTTGTGGTGCCCTTTTACCTTTTCAAGTGCATCTTTTAATCCAATAAAGTGCCTGCTTAAAAAATGGATCTTTTTTTATCTGCATATGCAAGAGCACATTTTATGGACAGTAGGCTACTGCTATTGTATCTACATATCTATGTATATGTGTGCCTGTCTATTTGACTGCTAGCAATACAGAGACAGTCTTGTGTCAGGGCCTGCTTGAGAATCAAATGTGAGAAAAGAGGTATATTCAAATCCGGGGGTCAGGGAAAGGGAGAAGAGATGAAGCAGGGTGTTTGTAATTCCACACTATTTCTTTCTAATGGGAAACTTGTAAAAATCTCACTTTCTATCCTAGAAAGGATTTGCACAGCCTTAATAGAAATGCTTGACTAAGATGGATGGGTCTGGAAGTGTCACATGGCCTTCCTGAGCATAAGTTATGTTACTAAATCAGCATATTGATCTAGGAACACAGCGTCCTGGTATCCTGAAAATGTCAGGCACAGTCTCAGTGCTTCACTTCTTTAAAATCAAATTAATTCGGCCAGCTTACTCTGGAGAAGAAATTACAATGTCAGATACAGGCAAACAGCAGGGTGTCAGCCACTCCAAGTCCCACTGCCTTTGACCATTTTGAAAGCAGACACCCAAAAAGAAATAGCTGGGTTACCCCTTAGTTCTCCCTTGATGAAAAGAACCACCACTACGGGTAGTGTGCATCTTTGCTTGTGTGAATTCAGGCATCCACAGCCCCACGACTGTGGATCCTTGGGGATTCCCAAAGTGAGGGCAATCAAGAGGGTTGAGAGGTAAAATTATATGATTACATGTGATGATACTAATCCATCTACCTTGCCCATAGGGAGATTTTACAGGCTGAGACAGTCCATGCCCTTGTGCTGCGATCTCCAGTTCTCTATGCATGTTTAATCAAGCATGCTAATCCACAAATGTACTGTCAGGGTTGCAGCGTCTGACGTGAACAGAACGCTTTCAGCAAGGAGGGGACATCAGCATGAATAAGCTTGTATGCATTAGGCATATATATTTAGTTGGTGGAACAGTTGGATATTGTTATAATTGTTTCTGGGAAAAAAAGGTCAGTCTGACAAAACATATTGCAAAGTGGACATTTTCTTCTTACCTGACTTGACAAAACAGAAGGAAAATGTACTCTGTATGTAAGAAAAAAAGAGGAAAGTTCCAAAGAACAAAACTGATCTACATTCTTGACTAGAAGTACTAATGCATGCTGTTTGGACCCCACCAGACACCACACCTACAAAGATGCCTACATTACAAGGTCCAGGTGCAGCATAGGAACCTGAAGGAGACACAAGCTCCAGCCCTGCCTGCTGTACATGAAGAGCAGGGCTAGAGAAGCTCTGCTGATCATCAACCCTGCAGAGCATGGTTTGGCTCCCTGGCAAAGGAGGGGTTGCTATGGCAGAGGCCACATGTGCAACAACCACCCCAACCTCCCACAGCTCCTCATGAAGGCTTCTGCCTCTTCCTGACCTAGAGGCTTGTCTGGTCAATGCTATTACAGACATCCCCTTCCAGGTTTTGCTATCCTTGAGCTGAACACCCCTTTTCTGTGTGAAAAGCTCACTAAAGCTTTTACTAGAAATCCCACAGGTGATACAGGTATCACTACAGTGATCTGAGGGCCATCAAGATAGTGGCAAATACATTAGGAATGCAGCCAGAGAAAGAGACAGCAGGACCTTATTGACCTGTACCCATTGAGGATGAGGTGGGCAGGCTGCTGCTATCTACTGCAAGTGAAAAATGGCCAGCCACAACTTGCTGATACTGTAAGCTAGCAAAAAGTGGGGGGAAGTTTGAATATGCTATCAAGATGGCTACAGTTTCTTCACTAGATTTCAGCAGAGAAAAGCTGTAGAAATATAGCCTGGCAGCTGCCCTGCCCTTCTTCTTTAAGGCAATGATGAAATATAACCACCCAAATTTCCTTGCTAGCATAAACTGAAGGATCCATATTGTTCAGATTTGAAATAGGATTATACAAAGGAGAGCTGAATTGTAGGCTGTTTGATGGGGAACATAGAAAAGCAGTTCTAAGTCCCAACAGGCCAAAAATTCTTTCAAAATAATATAACAAAAGGCAATGATGTTTTCTCTGGAAAACATTACACATGGCAAAATTCTGTTTAGCATTTACAGAAACTGAGCAAAAGGGAATACAGATTCTAGGAACTTATTAGGTTCAGTGAAGAAAGTGGGTAGCAGGCAATAAAGAACATTATAATGTGCAATAAATACCTGTGCCCATTGCAGCTAACATGAATAACTCCCTTATATACCAGACATTGGTTTCTCTTTGCCCCTTTTGCCACTCTGAACTGCCTCTTGGATTCAGTGAATATAGACAAACCTTGATGTGCATCAATAGATAGCTTTAGTGAAAGCCCTGTGCTTTCCATTTCTCATGGAAGTGGTACAGAACACCATCCAGGACCTCGATGTTTATTTCCTCTCCTTTTCCTGTGTGCGGAACAACGCACAGCCCCACCACCTCTGTACTCTGTGACGTTTCTCCACATCTCCCCTCAGCTGAAGGGAAGGCAATTCCCCAGGAGAGGCTTCATCTCCACTGTCAGGAATGTTCTCAGTTCTGGCTGCTCAGGCACACAAAATTGTTCAAGAATATCATTAAATCAGAGCTAATCAGATGGCTCCCTGTTTGTCTCAAGACACTGTTCAGACTTCTTCATTTAAAACCCTGCATAGATTTGGCTTAATCTGCTTCTCAATTCTTTCCTTTACGATTCCTCCACTTATCTAATATCACTTTTTCTTTGTCATTTCCCATGCCCTTCCGACACAGCCTTCCTGTAAGTTTTCACCTCATCTCACCATTGATTTTCAAGCCCTGTCTGAGGATGCATTCCTTTTCTCCTCTGTGTCTTAATTTCTCTCCTTGAAAAGCAAGATCTATTTCAGCTCTGCTGCCTCTATGAAGACAGGGAACAATACAGGCATGCTAGTCACACTTGTGTCCTAGCCAGTGAGGGCATTGCTTATAGGATAAATTGAGATGCAACAACACAGTCGCTGTCGCTTTCCTCTGAAGCTTTATATGCTCCTCGGGTGGTCTTGTGCTAGACCCTCTGACCAAGCTGGGATTTTACAAATTGCAAGTAGGTTGCTTTTGATGCTACACTGCTTAGTTCTCATGTTGAATATGATAAATCATTCCCATTCCTCAGTCCTGATTATTTTCCCTCCTATATTGCATAAAATAAGCTGGTATTACCATAAAATATGAAATCCCCAGGACTGTATTTAGTATTTCTTATTTTTCATGCCCTTTCCCCCACACACTTGCACACTGAACCTCCTTTGTAGGCAGTCATGGATTTCTGTCATCTGAGGATCAGAGCACTATGCATCCATCAAGAAGTGTAAAATATTCACAGGAAGAGACTACAAGATGAAGAAGAGGTCCAGAATGCATAATATGTGTCAGAGGAACAGATGTACACAGAAAATAAAAGTTCTACAGGCCGCAATAAAAACCTACGCCATGACAAGAACTGTGCATTTTTTCCATGGCTGTCATAGATTTCATGGAACCAGTAAAATCCAGCCATATTCAGAAGTCCCATGAAATTTACTTTTTCATCTGAATCCACATGAAATCAAAATTTTTCCATAAGAGCTCCCATAAAATTGGCATGTTTCCTTGGAAGACCCCATGAAATTATATAGAATATTTCAATTTCTTTTAGCCTATTCTCTCATTGCACATTTAAAATGACAAACTCAGCTACTGGATTTTTGCAATCCTTTCAGACTAAAAAAAAAAAAGGATTATGCAAAAATATAATAAGAATGAAAATACTCTTTTACAGGACTGAAACTAAAATCCCTCATAAATATATTACAATTAGCACAGAAAGTTTTCATTTATATGCAGTGATTTGTTACTAGTTCAAAAGTAATCTCAACTGAACCTTCTTCTTTTGACTATTGAAAAACTGACATCACAGAAACAAACTGTAATGAACAAAAATGTAGATGAGTTTCTAATGATGCTCCCTACTTCACTTCTCTGGGGAAAGAGATAAAGGGTGAACTTACCATTCTGGTACCTGACCATTAGCAAAGATCTGCAAATGAGAAAGTGCCACCACAAACAACAACTTTAGGAGGTGAATACAATGTGGTCAATTTATTTGCTGAACACACCATTTGTTAAAATAAATTCTCAGCACTAACAAAGGAGCAGACACTGTGGCACAAGTGTTCATTAAGCACCCAGAGTGACAGTTGAACTATTTGTTCTGGTTGAAAATGAATAAATACACCAGCTCAAACCCTGCCTCACACAAGTTGGTCAGCAGACATCCTAAATCACAGCCCACCACAGGCCCCATTATTGCAGGTCTTAATTCACGGTTCTCATACTTCAGCAAGACTACTGTGCAAGTAGGAACCAGAAATTGAGGTTCCTTCCATAATCTCCAGTTAAACCTTGATCCAGAAACAACACAACCATTGAGGATAGCAGCATTAAACTCTGGCAGGTGACCTAAACTCAAGAGATCTTATGGAAGGCAAAAATAAAAGAGAACCGGTAGTGCCACTGAGAAACTTCTAAAGAACACAGATACCAGTGCATGCAAGGAACAGAAGATGTAATACGAGGAAGATAATGGCCTAAATAGAGAGATATTAAAATGCTGTTAAATAAATCAGAGGTATTCAAACTGACTTGGCACAATGAATTTAAACTCAGGATTCTTAAAAAGCCACTTACACAATCTCTGAATTACTGGACAGTCACCTCTCATAATTCAAGAATACAGGGTGCCAAAAGACTGGAAAAGAGCAAGCAGGGTATCTAGCTCTACGAAGCAGGGAAAGCAGAGCTAAGGAGTTACCAACCAGTCAATTTGTCTTCAATCCTCAGAAAAACATCAGAACAAGTAATCAAACTATTTGTAAGCACCTAGAAGATAACATGGAATTGTACAGCAGCTAGTATGGATTTGTAGATGATAAATCCCGTCAAATCAATTGAATTTCCTTCTGCTACATGGGAAGAGGCTTCATGGCAGACACAAAGAAAGAGAAGTCACATTTCTTGATGTAGTGAAATTTTTGGTGCTGTCTAAAGCGTCACTCCAACAAAACGTGGTCTGAACAAAATGGTTGCGAGACAGGCCCAAAAGTGGTTGGGCATGATGTGTAGAGAAAGGTACCATTTGCCCACAGTCAAAGCAAGCCATCTAGAGAGACAGGAGGATTGCAAAACTCTGCTGTGGATGATTCTGCTTAGTATTTTTATGAATCATCTGGCCATGAAACAGCACACCTGTTGTGCTTACGGACTATACACACAGTGCGCATAGGGCAACTGCAAGTATGGAAGCTCTGAGCTTGAAGGTATGTTGACAAATTAGAACTGTGTCAAGAAAAGGGCTGAAATTCAACAGGGAATGGAAATGAGTGCAAGGCGAAGATGGACTAATTGGAGAGCCCCAGAAGAAAAGCAATGGAAGCAACAAGAGGTCCGTAAAATATGTCCAGGAGAACAGATTTTTAAAACGTTGAGATCTTCAGAGAAAAGAATTCTTGGGAAGGCAGTTTTAAGGCTTTGAATGAGTAAAAGCTTGTCACACAGAGTGTTCTTCCATGGTAGAAAGTTCAAACATTAATGGGTTTAACTTGCAGCAAGATGGATGCACTTCAGATATTGGACAAAAGCATTTATAACAATTAAGATACTGAAGCACTGGGAGGAAGCCTGGGAAAGCATGGAATCTGTAATCTCCATCACCAGACGTTTTTAAGAACAAGTTAGAAAATAACATATTCTGCCAAGAATAACATAACTATAACCAGTCCTGAAGGAGGGGGGCTTCTTGAGGCTTCTTCTAGCCCTATTTTTCTAAATGCCAAATGTCCTCCTATGTTTTAAGGCCTCGAACCACCAGAGTATATAAACATATAAATAATCCCATCAACTTCAAAGCAAGTACACATGGGAGTTAAGCATATATTTAAGCAATTTGCCAGATAACTGTAGCCAAAGGAAGTCTCCTGCAGAAGTGATTCCATTTGTTTAAACTGCGCTAGATATATATCAGCATTATATTTATCATGTGGCTTCCTGGATTTCAGTGACTGCCTATAAAGAAGCACATTACAGATTTGTGCTATAGCCCTCTAAACAATTGCTCATTATAATACAGGGTCAGTATTCATCAAAGCTGGCTGGGGATGAGGAGAGAAGAAAAAAAGGAATGGGAGGAAAACCAAACAGGCAAAAAGGTCAAAATAGAGAAATAACATGTTAAGAACTACAGCATGTTCTCCTAATAGCAGCACTTTGGGGTTTTTTTCAAAACCAGGTTGCTTACAGGCAATTTCAATATGTAGTATCTATAATGTTGAAGACACTAGGTTATAAACATGTACAGAGAAGTGGAAAGCTTCCTCTAACTGTCTCCCACACCTCCTTCCATATGTTATCACCAAATGTTTTGCTGGGTGCCAATTTTCAGCAGATATCAGTGGAACCAATGTGTATTTAGCATACACTTGCTACAGATTATTAACCACTCTCCTCCTCTGTCTCTACCATAGCTCTACCATATTTTGGGGGTCATGGAGGGAAGAAGCCTTGCACATCAAGTCCATACAACATTAAGTACCATCTCACTGAAAAGGATAAATGTGGTTTTGTGCTGCTTCATTTGACCATTGCATTGCAGTTGAAACTGGTACACAAGTAACAGAAGACTGAAGGATACCTTGATATTGCAGTACCCTTAAGAACTGGTTGAACAGGAAAAATATATTAGAGAGTGAGTTTTTCCATTGCTCTGGCTGCATAGGAGCCATTACCATTTGTCATCGATTTTCACAATAAATCCTCCTATAAAGATAAGGTGCACATATTATAAGCACCTAAAATTATATATACCTCTGTCTTTCTCAGACCTGGAAAGAAACTGGGAAACTAGAAAAGAGGAAACATAACCCCCAATTTCAAAAGGGGAAAAACTACAGGCCAGCCAGTCTCACCTTGCTGTCTGGCAAGATCACAGAGCAGATCCTTCTGGAAACTATGTGAAGGCACAAGGAAAATAAGGAGGTGATTTGCAATAGTCAACATAGCTTCACTAAGGGCAAATTGTGACTGACAAATTTGGTGTCCTTCTATGATGGGGTCATGGTGTTGGTGGATAAAGGAAGAACGACTGATGTCACCTATGTGGATATCTGCAAGACATTTGACACTGTCCTGCATGACATCCATATTTCTAAATTGGAGAGGCATGGATTTGAAGGGTGGACCACTTAGTGGATATGGAATTGGCTGGATGGCCACACTTGAAGAGTTTCAGTCAATGGCTCAATGTCCAAGTGGAGACCAGTGACAAGTCAGGGATCGGTGTTGGGACCGGTCTTGTTCAACATCTTTGTCAGTGACATGGATTGAGTGCGCCCTCAGCAATTTTGCCAATGACACCAAGCTGTGTGGTGCAGTTGACACACTGGAGGGAAGGGATGCCATGAAGCGGGACATTGACATGCTTGAGAGGTGGGCCTGTGCAAGCCTCATGAAGTTCAACAATGTGAAGTGCAAAGCCCTACCTCTGGGTCAGGGCAATCCAACGCACAAATACAGGCTGGGCAGAGAATGGATTGAGAGCAGCCCTGCAGAAGATCTGGGGTGTTGACTGATGAAAAGCCCAACATGAGCCGTAGTATGTGCTGGCAGCCCAGAAAGCCAACTGTGTGCTCAGCTGCATCAAAAGGAGCATGGCCAGCAGGTCAAGAGAGGTGATTCTCCACCTCTGCTCTGCTCTTGTGAGACCTTACCTGCAGTTCTGCATTCAGCTCTGGGGTCCCCAACAAAAGAAGGACATGGAGCTGTTGGAAAGAGTCCAGAGGAGGGCATGAAGACTATCAGAGGGCTGGAGAACCTCTCCTGCTGAAAGGTGCTGAGGCTAAGAGAGATAGGCTGAAAGAGGGTAGATTTCTATTAGGAAGAAATTCTTCACTGTGAGGGTGGTGAATCACTGGCACAAGATGCCCAGAGAAGCTGTGGCTGCCCCATCCCTGGCAGTGTTCAAGGCCAGGTTGGATGGGACTTTGAGCAACCTGGTCTAGTGGAAGGTGTCCCTGCCCATGGCAGTGGGATTGGAACTAGATGGTCTTTAAGGTCCTTTCCGACCCAAACCACTTTATGATTCTATGAATTTATATCCCCTAGCAACAATATGTCCCTAAGCAAACACCTGGTTAAAGACAAAGCACATCTCTGATCTCTGGAGCCCTACGCAAATCAGGTCTCTTGGATGAAGAGAGAGAGAGGTGAATTTCAGAGTATGGGATCCCATAAATATACACACACAAGTAATACCTCCAACACTGCCTCCCACAGCAGGCTGAGCTTGAGTTTTGTTACCACCACAAACACCAATGTGCTACTCCAGACTTGTAAGGATATCACACAGTCAAAAGCTGTATGACCTAAGGCCATGAAAGGGAAAATGTAAAATCTGGAACTGCATCTGGAAACAGGGTTGCTGAAATACAGCTCTTGTGTGTAGAGAAAGCCCCATAAAAACAGAAAAAAAATCAATGTTTCTGAAGTTTTCTTCAGGCATAGGTCAACACAAGTTTCCCAGGAAACCACGAATTCACACAAAGAGAGAAGAAGCTCAAATGCGAAGAACAACAAGCTGATCCAGGCACAAATGGAGAGCAAATGAAACAGGCTGCAAGGAAAGCCCCCTGCCTGCATCCAGCTCTGCCATGTCCTGTGGTCTCCACTAGTTCCTTCTACATGGTCTAGCAGCATCTTTGACTTGGTTTCTCAATCCCCAGCAGGGGAAAACAAAACAAACAAGCAAGCAAGCAAGCAAACCCCCAAATCAACCTTCAACACTTTCTCTTTTTTTGGTCATGTTTATCTGAAAATATTCCCTGTGAAGCACACAGCCCCAGGCAGAATGCCTTCCGACACACATACCCTCCCTTTAAGAGGGCTAGCGAAGACTTGATGACAATAGCCTGCCTTTGTGCTCCTGCCCTGACAGAAGAAATTTTTGTTTGCTTCTAGAAATGATTAATTTCAATGCATTTAAAGGTTTGCTATCCATTTTGGAGCAATGTACTTTTAACATATTTTATCATTATGACTTACAGTGGAGATGCAGAAACAGAACAGCCCACAGAGCTATCATTTAAATCCACATACTTCACATTTCACACAGGTAATACAATCTTTTGACCTACCAATCCAAATAATGTTTAAAAGCTTGAATGGCAGGAGGCTGTCTGCTCAGGGCTGCTGATACAGAAAGTCCCTGTATAAATCACAATATCACAGAAGTCACGAAAACTGTGAATTCTGGTGTCAGCTGTGAACATATTCCATCTGGTTTCTGTCTTGTAGAAAAATGTTTAAAATCTGTCTAAGTACAGGAAGTTTATTTTTGCTTCATCAGTGCAGCAGAAGTAAGCAGTGTAAGACTGGCGAATGTGAATAGCACCTCAGAGCCCTGCTATTGCTCCAGGTGCTTGCAAGGTTTCCAAAACAACATTTCAGGTCTCATTCAGACATCCAACATCACTACTATTTAATTTCATGCCCTTCTTACAGCCTGAGCAACCCACCAAGTGGAGCTGCAATAGTTACTCTCTTGAAAACATAACAAAAGCAGTAAAGGGGCCCATAATGTAAATTAGCTGAAGCCAACTTTGACAGCATTTTGGAGGTAGGGGAGGGAGAGCAGGAATATATCTCCATCAACGTGCATTTGCTTCCATCACATTAGGTCCCTACCACTAGTAAGCTATTAGTAAAGCCAGTCAATCCACGTACACATCTACTTGCAGATGTAGTTTAGGCAGCCAGTTTCAGAAGGCTGGGGCCCTAACTCTTTTTACATAGCTCTTGACAGGGAATGATTTTATGCTTTCACTTTATTTCTTTTTCATTTAGGTCATTTATCTATTTAATGGAAACTGTATAGAAAAATTATGATAAAAAATTACACAAGAGATATATTACTTTTTAAAACCCCATCACCATCATTACCCTATTCCAGCCAGTGTGACATTCAAGAAAGAGCCCAAGGCTCTTTTTATTTATACTGTGTCACTTCCCTGAGATTCCCAACATCTGGAATCTCCATGCTGTTTCAGTTAGAGCTGGTATTAAAAGAGAGCAAGAAACCAACATGAGAAGGAAAAAAACAGTGCTGCAAGAGAAATCCAGAATTTCCAAGGAAAAGGCTTCTCAAAGGCATTCAGAATAGACTTAGAGCTACTTTCAAAGGAGCTGAAAAAAAGACCAGTGCTCAGCAGGATTAGGCTTGCTTACCTCTTTTTATTTCCCTCCACCAGAACCTTCCTTTCTTTGACACCCCCAGCAAAGGCTTTAAACATGTGATCAAGCAAAAAGGGCATTCCATAACCCACAGGGGTGGGGTTTGGAAGAGCCTTATAGCCCCTTCTACATCAAACACCTGGAAGGGGACTGCTTGGGAGATCCAAAGGAACTTCTGAATGATTTGATAATTGAATGAAAAGTTGAACGACCTAGGTAAGCCTTGCTAGTCCTGGGTTCTTGTCTCATACCAACACCTTTAAAGCAAAATATAAACTCCCTATTCTTCAATCTGAAAGGCCTCCCACAGGAAAAACTCATTGTCACACATATTTTAATCCATGGGTAGAGGTGCTGCTACTGCGGCTTGTTACAGCAGGTAACTGCTGTTTCCAACCCTCTGTTATCTGGCTGGCTTTTTCTACACCTTCATTCACACTAGCAGGTGCTTTCTCCTCCAGGGGCTTGTTTTTTGCAGGGGGAAGAGACTGGAAGGAGTAGGCAACAGGCATCTACCACAGTTGCTTTTCATTCTCAGGTGGGTCCCCTAATGCACTTTGCATGGGGGGAAGGGGGGGTGGAAGGGTAAAGAGGTCTTTAAAAGATAGGAGGGAACTGCCATGGTGATTTCAAGATGGAGTCTGCAATTGCTATTTCTGATTGTGGTAACCTCAGGCATAATTATGTAATTATCCACAAAAATTTAGTCAGAGTTTTGCATATCTAAATCATTAACTTTAACAATTGACAGGCTGCTTTGATTAGTATTTTCATAGACTAGCATAGCATAAATTTGTCAGCTTTCCTATGATTAGTTGTAATTTGGAATTTGTTTATGCAAAATGTTTTTATTGCTTGTTTGGGGGGAGGGAAAAAAAGGAGGGCAGAGAAGACATGTTTATCCTGTCAGGAGGAGATCCTACAGAACTTAGTAGGGTTGCTACAAATGTATTTTTGCTGTGCTTAAATATCAGTAATTTTGGGAACTGATACAGCAACCATTGGTTTGTGTTTGTTCATGGGGACAAGAACCCTGGGTTAGCACCCTTTGCCATGCAGTGTCTTTCAATTTTAGATGAAAATTTAAATAAATAAATTCAGAGATACCTAGCACTTTATGTGACACCATATTTTGAGTCTATTGTTTTCCAAAAACAATAGTAATGCACCATGCAATCAGTGTAAATGTTTTAAATGCTGCTTGTGTCAAATACTATAATGCCAGCTCAGCCTTTCCATTCAACATTGTAATCGGTATCATAATTTAAGATGCAGTTTATTAAGCTAAGCAATAACAAATGAATCTGTCCTGCACCTGCTAGTGGATGAGTCTCTGCATTAAGCTCTCTGAAAGGGAAATTTGAAAGCCTTCACAAAGCAAACCCTCATGTAGCAGAATTGTGTTGACATGAAGTACCACAATGACTGAAGTACTGCGCTGTGCAATCTGGTGATTCCCAAGTTCCCAATGGAGGTAAAGCGCCTGAAAGGTTTTCACTTTCTTACTTTGCTTCCAAAGTAGAGGCCACGTGTGACAAAATGCATCTAAAATAACATGTACGCTACCTCTAGACATTTTGACTGTATTAGTGCCACTGTTTCTCAGTGGCACAGCTTTTTCTCTGGTTGGCAGGGAGTTCAGGTAAGATCACAGTTCTTGTCTTGCACCACCGTTATGACTTCCACATCATAAAGCACTAACAGGCTTTGTATTATTATCATCCTCTTTTGTACAAATCATTAAAAAAAATTGGGTAAACTCACTGCTTTTTGTGAAAATCCTCCCATCCAGCATCCTCCACCTGACTAGTTCATCAACATTCACGTGACTACTGAGAAGAGCAAATGAAACATACTCTGACTTCATAACCAGTGACAGATTGTGATTTACAACCTCATCTGCCCCATGGGAGCTGCAGTTTGGTAATTGCAGTTAAAACTTGCCCACTTTCAACATGATCCACAGGGACCACTGTGATGGGCACAGCATAAATCCCAGCTTTGCAAATCCCACATATGTCTAATAACTTCACCTGGTTAGGCTCCAGTTTTCTCCATCAGGAGGAGAGATTTGCTTCAGAGACTATTTAATGGTTAATATGAAAGACACATTGGATAATTTTTTTAAATACTCAATCATTTCATATATATGTAAATAAATACCATGCTCTTATTAGTAGATATCTGAGCCCCATCATTCAACACTCTCTGCTCAGACACCTAATGCCTAGTTATAAAATCTTGCTTCCTAGGTATAGCTGACTGCTGGCATATTCGCTGCATCAGCTCTCAAAAGGCTGGCTTGCTACTTGGAATTCACAGGGAGCAGCCCCGTCTGTAGGAATTTTGGCTGCACGACTGAGTACATGAAAATCAGGGAAGCCAGAAGAATGATCTGTTACCTGAGTTTCTTTCACCATTTGAAATCCACTGAAAGAGAAGCATCTTTGTAGCACAAGCTGTTGGCAACTCCTCTCTCCAGAGCCTATCATCAGTCCCAAGCTTGTGGTCTTTTATTCTTTTAATTTTAATTGGTAGCTCCTGCCTAGAAACCAGTTGGGAATTGAATTGTCTGTGTGTTCCCCATGCTCCAGAGCAATTGTCTGTATATTCCATGTGCCTGCAAGCAGTTGCCAGCCTGCTCCCTGTGTTTCCTAGTAAATGCCAGTAATCTGTGCATTGGTGTATAAAACTTACAGTACTTGATAATGTCAGGAGGAATGCAGTGCATGCTGCTCTTTTCACTTTACCTTAGTACACACACTGTGTCCCAGCCTTTGGCCTCAGTGCTGTGAGAGCAGCATAGAGATGAGTGAGGGGAGGCATCTTTAGAGGCCCTGGATTGGCACCAGTTTGTGGACAGCCCTAAGAAATGTCCTGGAATTCTTGTATCACTCAACTCTGCACCTCACCTGCCATTCTGCTAATGCTGACAGCTGTGCATTGCTATCATCCTCACAACAGGATTAACAGCTCACAGAAGGTTCACTGCTCCAGGTTCACTGTTTCCCCTGAAGCTGAATAGGTCTCTTCCAGATTCTACCTGGAGGGAATAGTATAGCACTGCTACCCTATCATCTCTTCTCCTTGAGCCTGGTAAAGGCAGAAGTAGGTTAGCCTGGGTGGCAAGAGCCACTTGTTCATGGACTCTGCTTCAAGTCTAGCTGTTTCTTCTGTATTAACTGGGATGACTTAGCACAAGGGAAAAACAGGTATAGGAAGGAAGGATAGAAAGCTTGGCTCTTCTATAATGCCTTCTCTCTATCAGCAAAACCTGCAAGCAAAGGAAAGAAAGACAGCAGTGACTCACTTCCTCCAAGATTAGACCAAGAGGGAAGAAAACATTACTCTCTAAATCACCAATCTATGCAGAGCTCCTATCAAAGTAAAGCTCCCATTACACACCACTCTGGACTGAGCCTACAGGCCAGATAAGCCATGCAGAATCAACAGGATATTTCTAACAACTGTTTACCAGGAGCTGCAGTTGCTCACAGAAACTGAAGTAAAATGGACTGTGTAAATACCTGTTCAGAGGCTGACCCCCAGACAGGAGTCCCGGTGCACCAGGCACTTTCCCATCCTAAATCAGAAAAGTTGCCTAGAGCTCTTCAGTCTTTTATGTGGGTCATGGGAACACTTTTGCTGCCTTCTCACTCCCTTGCATCCTTCTCTACTTGCTACATTTTTATGTGACACTCCAACAGTTTATCCCTGTCCTGGGTTCAGCAGTAGCAGTTTATTTTCTCCTTCTTAGTAGCTGGTGCAGCGCTGTGTTTTGACTCAGCCTGGGAACAGAGCTGATAATACTGATGTTTACTTTGACCAGGGACTTTGTGAGTCTCATACTCTGCCAGGGAGGAAGGGAGGCCGGGAGGAAGCAGAGACAGGACACCTGACCCAAGCTAGCCAAAGAGGTATTCCATACCATAGCACGTCATGCCCAGGATGTAACTGGGAGTTACCCGGAAGGACTAGTGCTCTGAGGGGGTTGGAGGAGGTATTGCTCCGTCAGGCTGGGTGGGGCAAGTTATCTGTTGGCAGGTGGTGAGATGCTGTATTCTCTTAATGATTTCCTTTATCATTGTTATTATTGGTGGTAGCAGCAGTGATTTGTGTTATACCTTAGTTACTAAACTGTTCTTATCTCAACCTGTGGGAGTTGCATTCTTTCGATTCTCCTCCCCATCCCTCTGGGAGCAGGGGCAAAAAAAGGGGGGTTGAGTGAGTGAACGAGCTACATGGCTGGGTTTAAACCACAACAATCCCTTTGGTGAACAAGGGAGGAGCTATGAATGTCATCTCTCTGAACCTCTGAACCTCTGTAAGGCCTTTACACAGTCCCCCACAATACCCTTCCCTCTAAACTGGAGAGATACAGATTTGATGGCTGGACTATTCAATGGATCAGGAATTGGCTGGATGATCGCATTCAGAGAATAGTGATCAATGGCTCAATGTCTGGATGGTGACTGGTGACAAGTGGTGTCCTTTTAGAGTCTGGTTTGGGTCCACTACTGAGCTGTGTCGTGCAGCTGACACAGTAGAGGGACCTGGACAAACTAAAGAGGTGGTCCCATGTGAACCTCATGAGGTTCAACAAGGCAAAGTGCAACACCCTGCACTTGTGTTGGGGCAACCTCTGGTGTCTACACAGGCTGGGGAGTGAAGGGACTGGGAGAAGCCCTGCTGAGAAGGACTTGGGGATACTGGTGGATGAGAAACTGAACATGAGCTGGCTTCAGTGTGTGCTCACAGCCCAGAAAGTCTACATGTATGCTGGGCTGCAGCAAAAGAAGTATGGACAGTAGGTTGAGGGAGGTGATTCTGCCCCTACGCTCTTGTGAGACCCCACCTGGAGTACTGTGTCCAGCTCCAGAGTACCAGAAAGATATGGTGTCCTGCAACAGAACATGCAGTAATGGTTTTAAACACAGAAAGGGTAGATTCAGACTAGACATATGGAAATTTGTTATGATATGGGTGGTGAAACACTGGAACAGGTTACTCATAGATACTGTAGATGACCCACCCCTGGAACCATCCAAGGTCAGGCTGGACAGGGCTTTGCACAACCTGATCTAATTCAAGATGTCCATACTCATCGCATGGCGGTCGGACCTTTAAAGGTCCTTTCCAACCCAAACCATTCTGTGACTTACTTTTTCACCTCCAGTTCAGTTGCCCCCTGACCTAAGTTCCCATGCCATTAGCATCCCCCTAATGCAAACATTCTTTGATCTGATGATGAATCCCACCCTGCCTGGCCCCATCCAGTTTAGGAGCTGCCTGTTTTAAACCCGCTTCCACCCTTCTAATGTTCAGAGCTTCCCTGCTTTAGTGTACTCTAAAGGCCTCAGCAGCAGCAGTTCTCTGCAAGAGTCCTTTTCCGCAAAGGGTAACCCCATGACATTGTTGATTGTATTCTCCTTTATCAAGCAGATCCAATGGGCCACCTGTATTTTAAAACAAAGATACTGTCATAAAGAAATATCCTGATCAGATAGTAAATCTCAATTCTTAATGTAATCTGAACCTTTTGGAGCCATTCATTACCTCTTACTTCCACTGCAAGTCCAAATGCTCCCTCTTGAAACAGTTTGGCCACAGTGGGCTTGCTTCAGATTCAACAGTGTATTAAAATGGTAATTCTTCACTCTGTATTGAATTGCACAGTAGTCCCTTGAATAGGCTGGCATGGGTTGTGTGAATTACAGCTAGTTCACCTCCCAGACTCCTTCTTTTTACAGAGTGGGAAGCTACTTCACCCTGCAGAGCATGCTACCTCACTGCTTTCATCAAGATGAAGCTCCTTTCATTTCCTGCTGCTTCATCCCCCTTTGCTCACAGAAGAGCATCTGGCATCTCTAGGTATGTTGCTGTAATGTTCCTGCTTCTCCTCCTTGTGACATGAGTACAAGGCTTGTGGAGAAGAGGGGATAGTACATAACCAGACCTACTCTCCTTCACCCATCTGCTTACCCAAGCAAAGACTATGACTATCTCCCTGGTTAGGCTTAATTTAGCACGACTAAGACAACCCCTGTAATAAATTACAAGCTTCCTCTTCATTTTTGTGTGGTGTACCGCACATGAAAATAATTCAAATTTGGTACCCTTTCTTAGCCATCCTTCTTAAAGGAAAACATTTATTAACTTACTCCCATTTCCTCCTGCTCAATCCCCAAATTCCTGTTCAATTACACTGCAGCAGAGTTAAAAATGTAAAGCAAAGCACTTTCAAAAGAGGTTCTGAGATGGACTAGTACAGTACAAAACATCATTCTGGCAGTTATGCTGTTCAGTAGCCATCTAACTAGTTTCCATCAGTGGGAGTGCTTAGATGTATATGAAGAAGAACCTGACTGCTAAAAAGAAGCATATACATATATCTGTGTGAAACAAACATGGCATCTTATGAGCAAAAAAGGTAGACTAAACTCAGAACCACTGGCATGTCAGAGCTGGAGCTCTCAAACAGCAAGGGGGTTAATTTCACGTTGCCAGCCAAGCTGCTCTCAAATGAAGTAACACTGAACTTTGAACCCTTCCTCCTAAGAGCCATGGCTGAAAATCTCCCAGGTTTTAACACGCTGATAGAACTCTCTCCTCTTTTCTCTTCCAGACACTTAGGCGGCATTGTGTTTTCTCTTCCACTAAATTTAGGAAAACAGGGATACGTTTTTTCTTGCAAGCAGAAAAAACGAGGGCTGTTAAGACACTTAAGTCTGATCATCTTCACTGCACTAGCAGGGCAGGGTTTTGTTGGGTGGCTGCAGCAACAGTGTATAAAAACCACATCAAAAGGAGCCATTTAAACCCATGTAAATCATGTTCACTGATGTATAACCACATCCATCACTCCTAAATGATATGCCAATCCAGAAAGTGGGGCACCAGATTCTTCCATCGTGCTCAAAATGAATACTAACTTACCCTCTTGGCATCTTCAGGGAGTTACATGCCTCTCAGTCTAACGCAGGTCACAGAATGTGACTTCTTGGTATTAAGCAGAACCCACTACAGGACCACAGCAGCGGTGTTGGCAATGTTGTTCAAATGTTCCTCACTTGACAGTGCCCTTCATTTATAGTTAACGATAATGTGACAGCCTATTCTCCTGGCGTACCATCTAACTACATGCAAAATTCTGCATGTGCCTCAGACTGGAATCCTATTTTTATCAGAATAGACATGTGCACTGAGGCTTCAACCAACAGCTGAGACAGGGTTTTAACGTGAGATTTTCAAACCTGTCTCAGGTATTTAGAAGCACAAATTGCAGTGAAAGACTAATTGAACTGTGCTTCTAAATCCCCCAGGTGCTACTGAAAATCTCTTCCTTAATAACTTAGAATCTCCTAAAGAATAAACCTCATTGAACTTAGATGGGTATGCAGATCCTAAGGTTAAGATTTTGAAAAACGCTCTGTGCTGGCTTAACTCCCATTGACTTCAGTGGGAACAGAATTAAGCTGACATTGAGCCTTTCTGAAAACTCCCCTCCAGGTGTGTTTTCTCTATTTGAATTCGAATAATTTGTTAACTGCTGAGATTGCTTTTTGATTTATCAGTATGAAGGGTTTTACAGTTTCACCCCTTAATTTCTGATGAAATGAAAACTCCAAGAACTGCAGTGCACTGTCACAAAACCTCAAAACCTGGTAAATCTAGAGAAGGAACAATGTTTATTTTCCTTCTGTGTTTACTATTATTATTATTTGTACTTCAGCAGCAACACAGGAACTGAAAGCACACACATTATTGTGGGTGGTGCTGTGCACAGGCTGTTAAAATATTTGTATGATACACAGGCAAGCTGTCTAACTTAATACTAATAGTCAGACTCTAGAGTAACCCAAGAATCATAATGAATATCCCCAGTAGGTGTAATTATACAGCAGCATTTCAGTTACTACTTCACCTCCTTGCAGACATTTTCAAGAGACAGGGATTTCCTTCAGCTCCTCTGAATGTTTTAGTTTACTTTTAAAATTAGCCTGACTTACAAGAATGAGGGAAGGTGTTTTTTAATGTTGGTGTGCCCCTCACTACAGCTTTGCCGGCTGCACTCTATTCCCAAAGGTGCACAAACCACAAAGTTTTAGGGGTACAAAATGTATTCACTTTCAATTCAAAAGGCACATTAGGGCCCGAACTTTGATTCTAGGATACAGGTTTTAATAATATGAATAAAAGGAAATAGTAAGGAGCCCTCTATTTTGCCACAGAATCACTAAGGACAGACTCTCCATGCCCCAGATTCCTTGTGAGAAAAAACAGCTGTGCTAATACGGCTTGCAAACAGCACGATAACCACTTCTTTGTTCCCACCAAAGATACAACAGCAGAATCCTGTAAGAGAAGTCATCTGATATGTCAGCTCATTAAATTAGTCAGAATGGGTGAATGGGGAAGAGGAATATATCATTGTAAATGTATGTTAATTAACAAATGCTATAAGAAAGGCATTTAAATGTATTAAAATGAATATTAATGAGATGAAAACACCCAATTATTGTGCACCTAATGGTATTATCCAGAGCATCCAACAGAAAATGCCTAATTGTCACACATTTAAGGCAACAGTGCAAACCTGCAGACACAAAGATTCAGTGTACATACAGATCATATTATCACTTCAATTACAGATGTTGCAAAATATCTGCACTGAAACTTGAATTCTAAAGGATTTTTTAAGTTTTATCAAAATATTTTAGATTTCACCAATTCTTTATATCACTGTTGCACTCCAAAATGGCATGTTTCTTCCTAGTGCTTCTGAAGCATTACACTGAAGTGCCAAAGCACTTCCACATTCCTGCATGCACATCTCTATTTTGCAAGAACATCATCACAAACACTGGGCTGCAAAGCAGCCTGTAATGAAGTTCTGAGGAACCTTACATGAACTTGCAAGAAACAAAACTCAGTCTGCGTGGAATTCCTTCCAGTGCAGAGGGCTGCCAAAGGAGAATCCTGAGTTAAAAGTAGTATGGATTTCTGGAATTAAGGACTGCTTCATAATACACATGCATTAGGAAGCTAGGATAAAATTGTACACTTGAATTTTATTATTTCCTAGTTACTCAGTGGTTGGCTTTATCACCTTAATGCTCTTTTAACATAAGTTTTTCAGGGTATTTCCGTTTGCTTTTTGCCAAATGTAATTGCAGATAGAGAGCCAGCCTCTTGACCCCAGCTAGAAGGACAGGGAAAGTTTTGCTTTATAGAGAAATTCCACAGTGTCCCAGCTATCCACATATTCCCTGTCTGAGGCTCTACGGTGTATGCCACGGACACATTCAGAGAAGGATGTATTTTAACCACTTCTCTTTGCATGGCATTTGCAGTCCCAACAAGACTAATGTCATTCACACATACAATCAATGAAGTTTTAATCCTACTGTCGAAACAATTAATGAAAATACAGCACCTTAACTTAGTATCGGAGCCAGAATTGATTCCAGAAAGACAGCTCTCTCCTCTCTCAAAATGGAGTTATTAATATATATATAAGCACCAATGTGACAAGCACTTAAGCTATACCTTGATATATATATATACTGTCATTCAAAATGCATTACAATTCATCATATTTTATAAAAATTGTATCTTATCCACACTTGTAATTTTCTTATGAGACTGTTGTATGGAACTGTAAGAAAAATGTTCTTGAAATGGAGACACACTATTCTGGCAGATTTACCTTAGCCACTAAGCTTTTTATCCTCTCAAAGAAAGAAATTAAGTTAGTTTGTATGGTTTACTTTTAATAATTCCATGCTGCCATCTATTTACCACCCGTATTGCTGTAGTTGCTTCCAAACTGATTGCTTTATTTATAACTCCAACAGTGCACTTGGTACTGAATCAAAGTTAAATGCACTGGTTTGAAATCACCAGATTTCCTCCCGTTTCAATTTGCAGGTAACTGCTGTTCACCTCAACAAACCTAACAACTCAAATAACAGCAACGGTGTATTTTGCATTATCACATGTGTAAAGGTTCTCAGAGGGATTTCCCAACCGCACACATGATGAAAACACCCAATTATTGTGCACCTAATGGTATTATCCAGAGCATCCAACAGAAAATGCCTAATTGTCACGCATTTAAGGCAACAGTGCAAACCTGCAGACACAAGTCAGTGTACATACAGATCATAATATCACTTTAATAACAGATGTTGCAAAATATCTGCACTGAAACTTGAATTCTGAAGGATTTTTTAATTTTTATCAAAAAATTTTAGATTTCACCAATTCTTTGTATCACCATCAAAGTCCTCTGCCATGGAAATTAGCAGAGGGCAGAACCAATCTGCCAGCAGTATTTTGCACTGCCTGAGATACAGCTGGAATTTCTAACAGAAAAAGAGAGCTTCCCAGAAGTTCTATATCCTTGAGTTAGGGTCACTACATGGAGTACAGTCATGGGTTAGTGTCATGGCTAAGCTCTATAGGGGAGTCACATTAGCACCTGATGTGTGGTATTAACTCAAGTTTTTGCCTATACTCTCCTACTGTGCAGACAACTTCAGTAAAGGGCACCAGTGTGCTTCAGTTAAGCCAGCTCAAGTTAAAAATACGAGTAATAGTGTATTTGCTTGCAAATAGCTACACGTCTCATTATTTTCCTCTCATGTCTGTTTGAATCTATAGCAATAATTTGTATCAGTATGGGATGGCACACTTCTTACATGTGACTTCTTTGCAAACAGCTAGCATTAACTCTACAGTGAGGGCAAGTCCTTCAAAAAACCAAGAGCAAGTCCTTGCATTTACTGGACTGTAAAAGCATACACCATATGGTACAGAGACAGCTGCCCCCAAAAGGATAAACAACAACACCAACTCTGCCAAAACTAAAATTTGGGTGCAGGGAAATTATCTATTTCAGACACAGTACTGCATGGTGATTAGCACCTCGATCTGAATGGAAGCCAGTCATAAGCTGCGGTAACCCAGATATTACAGAAGACACTTGGTCCCTTGTTACCTAAAAGAAAGCAGAAAAACATAACACATCCTCTGTCAAAAAATATCATGTCAATTCAATCTGATAAAAACAGAAATCGATTTGCAAATGCCCAATTCACACACACACACAAAATTAACCCCTTTGCAGAAGATTTACACAGTCAATATTAAACTACTGTGTAGAAGAGCTGAAGATATTGATAGCCAGTAACACGAACGAGACTGTAGTTAATTGTTAACATCTCCTGGGCTACACTTCTTACGTCCCTGCATGGATGATGAATAAAATTATTTACCTATTCAAGTAATGAGAGCTGTGCATTTTGATATCCACATACACTGTAACTCAGACCTCCTCTGAGACCCCTACCTGTAATTAGGAACAGATGTTGGATCTTGTTCCTGAATTGATAAAAACAAATTTCAGCCCTCCTATGATATATGGCTTAGTGGCACAGCTAATGGGAAGACAACCTCTGTAGAAGGATTCCCCTTGCAGACACTGGACCTAATCAGCTTCCCTCTGCACAAAAGCCCTACTATTCTAGATATTTCTTAGTGCTTGATTTGGAATACTCTCTAAAGCATTCACAGGTGACCCAGCAAGTGTATAGCAAGAAAGTGACAAGCACTGGCTTCATGTCTGATGAAGAAAACCACAGATCTTACTATTCAAAACCATGGGAATTCTTTAACACATACAGACTTCTCCATGGTGGAGTCATTTAAAATTAAGTATACACAACATTATGTGCTTTCAGCAACAATTTTCACAGCTCAGCACATGCAGCAGGGGAACATTCTTCAAATTATTTAATGGGGGAAACTCAAGGTAACATTCAATGTAACATACTTATTTTATTCTCCAAACATCACACTACTGAAGGAAAACATGTCCACCACAAACATTTAATGAACTGAAGGTAGTCACAGTTCTGTCTTTTTATCAGCTTTCCAGGGAATAGGTACCTGACCATTCTCTTGCTCTTGCTCACAGGTGCCAATACCAAAGCCCAGTGGAGAGGAATAAATGCTCTAAAGGGAATCTGCCATCTAACGATACTGCAGGCTGACCCTTCCCCAGTCAGATGCATCACTTGGACTCACTCATATTTGCTAGACCCACTGGATACCCTGACAGCAACACGAAGGCACTGAAGATCTATGGCAGACCTAACCCATTCACAGCACTAAGCCTGAAGAGGTCCAGAGGAGCTGCTGTGATCATTTTCAGCAAGACAAGTAAAGCTGCCTTCTTTCATGTTTCTTCCCTGACCACTAAATGCCCTGCATTTGATTTACCCTGATCCAGCAGAGCTTATAATTCCCACTGGCTCCTACCATAAGTGATGAAAATTATGCCTTGTGGAAAGCCAGAAGAGCTGCAACCCCCTCAGGCCTGTAGAAGAGAGACAGAAATTTGTATTTACTGAGGTCATCTCAGTACAAGAAAGTTTCAGTGGTTTCATTTAAATCTGACTGAAACAATTCAAGTTAAACTGATGTGAATGCCTTCATACATCTTTATTTAAAGATGTTAAATGGGGTTTTACTTGATTTCAAACCTAATCCAAATCTAAAAGATGAAATAAGACTGTCCATGTCACATCTTGCATTGGTTTAACTAAGCAGGTTTACCAGTAATCTTAGTGCAACTCCCTCATGTATACAAGGTCTGAAAATACATTCACCTTCTAGCTCTACCCTGCTTCATGCCAGGAGAATTTGCAGCTGGAATGGGCTCAGGGGAACCTCAATGCCTAGAAATAAAAGAATTGTGTGGAGGGGGAGGGGAGAATCATAGCTTCTGTGCTCATGGGTCCTCTATGGACATTCCTAGATTAGGATAATTAATATAGGGGAATGTGTCTGTGCTCCTTAGTAGTTTATAAATGTTACAGAAAGCGGAATGTTTTATAAGTCCCCTGGTAGGTTTTAAATGTTAATAAATGATGTGCAAGGAGGCATTTTACATCTCTCCATTTAACAATGAGCTGACAGCTGCAATTATAGGCCAGTCTCTGACCCCAGCTATCCTTCCAGGAACCTGAGGAGTAAAGGGAGTAACTTTCTTCCAGAATAACAAAGTGCATTGGGATGTTGGCTCAGCATTTCAACATCCAGACTCAGAACCAAGGTGAGAGACTTCTAACACCCTCGGAACCCCCTTCCACTGCAGTATGCATTTGACAGTCACTGGTACCTTGTTACCTTGTCACCAGAAACTCACTGCTGTTCCTCCTGCAGCAGTAAGAGCTCTTGGTCTTACAGGTAGAGGAGAGTAAATGGAGCATCCAGCCAGGTAATTACTTGCTCTGTTGCTCCTCAGATGTGGACTAGAAAAAAGAACTGGCCTTTACCTGGCACAGCCAGGACAGCAGAAGTAGAGAGCTGTATCACTTTCACTCTGGTTTTAGCCAAAAATCTATTATCACTGAATCACTGCAGCATCCAAAGGGAGCAAAGTGACTGCTCAGCAATGTATGCCACAGCAGAAAGCCCCCTAGTTTTTAGTAAGCCCTAGTTAATACCCATTCCTTTCTGCTCTGACCAGTAGAACAGAGCCTCTGTAAAGTTTAAGGAAGCTTGAAGCAGTATTTTAGTTAAGTATGTTTCAGGTTGCAACCTTCCCTGCAAAGTAACAGCACAGGGCTTTGTGCCAAGGCCCTAAATCTGCTTGTAACACTGTATGTCTGCACGCCTGTATATTTTCACCTTCTCCTTTCTCTTATCTGAAAATAACCTTTGGTCTTGATCCCTAAGCTGGCTGTGTTCACTGTTATTAGTGTGGACATTCATTAGTCCTGTGAACCACTGAGGTACTGCCTAAGGCAGGACACAGCTGTTTTGAGGCACTTGAGTCCATGCTGTATGCATTGTTTCACTCTATAGGAATTGAACCCTGCTGATGACAAAAGGCAACTCAAGATACTGTATGAAACCAAGCAGAACTGTAACACCTTGCATTTTCACCACATCGTCCTAAAGGCAGGGCAATGGGGCTTACATTTCTATTAAAATCCCACAAGGTAGTGTTTTTGTCACTGACAATCTCTTGCTTCCTTTTACTTTAAAAGGGCAGAAGCCTACAGCTTAATATAGCTGATTTATTAGAAGACCTACATTTTTATTATTTTGCATCTTTTTCTTTTTTTAACATGAAAGGCTGTAAAGCAGTTGATTTCTTTCCTCCTCCAGTATCTGGTGTTGTACAACACTGGTGACAAAAGGACATGTTTAACAATTAGAATTAGAGTTTTCTTTCATTTCGTGGTTCCACAACGGCACCTCAGCAAAGCTTAAAATAAATTTTAGGTGGCAAGAGCAAAGTTTAGTTTCAGATTTGCAACGGAATTAGGTTAACATTTTCACTGCATTCATGCTGCATCCATTACAGCCAAACACCATTTGACATCTTTCACTTACATATTCTTTCTGTTTCACACACAGATTTCTCAACTGTGTCTTAGAAAATGGGTCTCGTTTACTCCTGTTAAAGTCTAGGCCTTTAGTACAGAATTTCTGGAACTAAGTTACAGCTTTTCTTCAACTTCTGCCTGCATTTGGTTATGCATTTCTTCTGTTTTGCATTAACTTGTATATAAATGGTTATGACCATCCTTTCATTCTTCAGAACTTTACTGTTAATGATTATGGCCAGGTTTCCAAAGCTTTTGAACAACAGGGACCCCATGTTAATACACAGCTCGTCTTCGACATCATGTTCAACTCATTCTCAATGGCATATGTCAAACACATTCATATTAAGTCAAATAATACTGCTGTAGCTACTTCAGCCATTATTTACAATGAAGCATGACAGTAGGTTATTATATTTGTCTATCTGGGTAATATAATTGCCTGTTAATTAAATTTAGCTAATAAAATGGGAGTAGAAGCAGCATTACCATATGGCTAGTCATATCTTCAATGAACAATGGCTACAGGTACTGAAACCTGGCTTGAGAGCTGACAGCCACAAGCATGTCGTAAAAGACTTCTGATGGGAGACACCAGAGCTCAGGAATAGCCAGGTACTGGAAGCTGTGGCACCAGGAATGACATCTGCCTGATCCTGGCACTCTCCAAAGCCAAATCCTACAGGTGCTGGAAGTTACCCCTTTGCAGGACCCCCTCACTCAGCCCAACCTCTGAGAAGAGGCACTTCCAGCCCCTGCTACTTTCATACCTCTAATTCAGGGGGATGGAGGGGAGGCCCAAACAGTATTGGGCACACCTCCTTGGAAAATTGCCAATGCTTGCAGCTAGGAGATGAGGCAACATGGTAAGGAAGGCCAACAGCAGTTCAAAAGAGAAACAGATCTTTCTAGCCCTTGTTACTGTGCAGACCCATCTAACCAGCTGCTGTTCTACTGTCAGCTACAGCCAATATTAAAGACCAAATAACAGAGATTACACATCCCTTCTTCAGCTGCAATCTATTTTTTATGTTACAGCACTTCAGTGACATTCACAGGCTACATCCTAAGTGTCCCACACCTGCACAATCAAATTAAAGTCATTCAGCAGTGGCTCATCTGCTGAAATGTCTAAACACTGTACCTGTCTTGTAGGTGAAAGCATGGTGTTTTCCTACAGGGAAAGGTTGTTTGCCACAGACTTGACTGACTTGGCAATTCCTCTGTTCAGCAATATTCCACGATTCTTTCACATTTACAAAATAACAGTAGTAATACTTACCACCTTATGGGGTCCTGTGAGGCATAATTCATTAGTCCTTCTGCAGCGCTCAGAGATCCTCCAAAGAATGCAGTCTGAAAAAAGAAATTATCGTTAGTACATGTGGAGAATTTACTATATTCATCTCCATTACACAGATGATGGTTTTGGGGTTTTGCTCTGGTATGTGTGAATGAGAGCAAAAATTCACCACATTCTGGTATATCTCAGTTGTACCAGGAATCACATTACTCTTACCAGTATTTCTGCTTTTATGTTCTTTTCTCTAAAACAATATCCATGAATTTAAAAATAGAAGCCTCTCTAGCAATATAAGTTTGTAGATTTGTCAAACCGATACAAATTGTACGATCCTATGATACAAAAGACATAACAAGTGAATTTATATATTTACAAAGGAGTACCAGTGCTAGACACCTACTGAAAATGATCTGAACTGTTGCTTGGACATAACTATTGGTCCACCAGCTACCAAGAGAACCCACGGCAACTAAGATCACTAGACACATCATTTACATACCTAATGAGGTATGTGGAGTCCCCAGATGCAACAGAAATTATAGATTCAAACATACTCCAAATTAACACAGTATTTTCAGACAAGCTGAATGCCTCCATGGAAATGTATTCCCAAACTTTGCTCACCCTTTAAGTTGAGCCCATTTCAATTCAGGAGCGCCAAGCTGGATTTCCAAATCTGACACGAGACTCCAGTATGGACCCAAGCCAAAACCAGATAAGGGATTTTCTGGCATCCAAACCACAGGCTGTGAGTCTGCATCACCTGGAAGCAGCTGCCACTCCTATCTGCAGCTTTGAAAAACTTCTAATCTCTCTTTGCCCTGGTAAAATGGGGGTAATGGTAACATTTTTACTCCTTTTCCTGTTTGTTATCTGCTTAGTCTGTGAATTCTTGTGGATTGTGTCTGTCTCTCCTATCTTGTGTAAAGGATGCTTAACACTCTGGGCCATCCATCTTAGGCCGTCCAGGACTGAGACAAAAAGCACAGTGACTACACCTTGGCTGTTGCAACTGTGTATCCACATGCTGCTCACACAGAGAGAGAAAAGCAGTCCACTTTCATTCCCCAAACACACAACCTAAAGCACCCGTCTTTGCTGAGCAGGCTTGCAAGCTTAAAAAATGCTCTGGGCCTCCATGTTTCTTGTCCCTCAGTAATATCAATACATATACTCTTTACAAGGAAATTAGGAAAGGGGGGGGAGTGTGTAATTAACTCCTACTGCTTCACAATTTTTGCCAGAAACTTGACTTAAAGCAGGTTTTTAGAACCAGAATCATGCATGCACTTTTATGTATTTCTAGACCTCACCTAGATTAGAAGTGGATCAGCCAAAGCAAACACACGTGCACACACACACACACACATACACACAGAGTGACAGGTGCATTTCTCAGAGGGTTTCCTTTCCCAGTCTTTCTGCATCTGTAAGCAGGAAGGCTTGAAAACCTTGCAAAAGAAAGTCTGTTCCCATGAGAGTTCCTGCTTCACTCTCTGCAGATTCAAAAAGCAATTTCTGGCTACTGTGCATGGGAATCCCAGTATTTTGGCATGGTTTTTGTACCAGCATCATTAGAAAGACTGATTTATTTTAATTGTCACCTTGTACCCTACACTGCCAAATGCAGTCAGAATGTCAATTCCTTATCAATGTGAGCTGTTGACATGGAAACAGAGCTGCTGAAATGGAAGCAATAAGAAAAAATGTGTTACTCCTCCAAGTTACACTTAGAAGTGGTAAATCTGTGTGTGCTACAACAGATTTGAATACTCAGTACACTACACAGAAGAAATAAACAACTATCTGGGGTGACAGTCATTTTAGCTGTTTACATCATAGACTGCATTTAGAAAATTTCCAGTGTTACTATGGTAACTGCTTTTGCTTAAACGTAGTTGTGGACTCACTTTAGGTATGATCTAAATTAACTAAAGATGGAGAACAAAACTGGGGAGCAACAGCTGGAAGAGTGACTGGCTGCCTCCTATCAGCCCATCCTATCTGCTGCATGCACTGGCAGGATACAGGCAGAGTGCTGTGTAGCACAGACACCTTGGCTCATTCCTCTCTACACTCTGAGAAAGAACCTGAAGCAGCCAGAAGCCTGCACACACATCATAGTGCACACACATCATAGTGCACCCCAGTGCTGCTCATTTTCTCCCTCAGGTCTCCAGATAATTACTGGGAAGAGATTCAGGCAAGGAAAAGAGGCTGCAAGAGGTCTGCTCTGTACCTCTGGCAGAATTTATGGCTTTCCTCTTTGGGGTCTCTCCCAGGGAAGACAGCAGAGCTGCAGAAAGTCAAGTCTAGCACAAGCCTTATGCCAAAAATCTGTGACTTGGAATGGACACTGCCTCGTGATTAACTTCACACAGCTAAAAAGGAGTCCTAAAAGATGCAACACAGACCTTTGACCAGCACTGCATTTCCACTAGAAAGATTAAATCTCTGTGCGGCTGAAGCTCGTTTCACAGTCACAGGGAACAAGGCCAGAGGAGCCACTGTGATCTGCTGCTCTTAATAGGGATTAAAGGAACCTACCGTCTCCCGCACACCTGCCTCTAACCTGAAAGCAAACGATGGTGAGATGGAGATCACTGAGCAGAAAATGGAGGGAGAGGCTCCTCTGCACTCTTGCCAGGTGCCAGGGCAAGGGGCAACAGAAGGAACAAACACATTTAAACCAACTTCTCCAAACAGGATCAGGGAGGCATGTGGAGCCGGAAACTGTTCAAAGCTTGTGGCTCCTGGCAGTACTGTGAGACAGTCCAGTTCTGAACTCACTAGGGCAACCCGCCATCCCCCCACTGCTTCAACTGTGATAAGACATCAAGGCATGCAGATTTTTTTCTGTTCTTCCCTCTTCCGCTTTTCACATTTCTGCATGATTACATTAGATAATGATGCATACCTCCCAAAAGCTTGTGCATCAATTAACAAGGGAAGGAAGGACACACATGATTAATTACACACTGGCCTGTGAAACACGGACATGGGATATGGCATAATGTTCTAAAAATAGCAGGCAGGCTGCCTTGTTTAGGTCAAGTTTTATTCGAATTCCCATAACAAAGCATCTGATATTAAACAAGGAAGCGGAAGATACACCACTGTTTAGCCTCAACGGGTGTTTCAGACAGTTCTGCTATAACTTAATCTGCACAGCAAAATGCAAAGCCAAGGAATGTAATTTTACGTGAGCATGAGACAAAGTAGCACTTTAAACTTATAGAGCATTTATCAACCCAAAGGATCCCAAACTACTGTAGTAACTGAAATGTTTCCATCTGCATTGTTATCTTACGTGTTTTACTCCATCTGTATGGTTATTTTAGCATTTGTATTTTGGTGAGATTCAGGAGGTTTTGGATTAGACGCTGGGCCAAATTGCAGGTACTGCTTCATGCAGTCAGAGTTGAGAAGACAGTTTGCTGGCTGTCATGGCTGTTCACAGACATGGCTGTATTGAGGAAATTCTGCTTTTCTCAAATAGGGATGAGGGATGAGAAAAGGACCTGCAGTGCATGTCTCAAGGTAGAACTGTACCACATCAGCCTTGGCTAGCGAGCAGGATAGCATAATACTTCTAAATCATTAAGGCACAGATATTGGATGCATACATACTTCTGGGACGAGCGAAGGCCTCTGTCTGAACCTGCATGTAGGCTAAGCAGAACAGGTGAATGAAGGACACATTGAAGGACACATTCTGATACCTGATTTTCAAATAGGGAGCAGTAATTTGCAGATCATGCAGGAATGTTGTGGAACAGAAAAAAAACCTTCAGTTGCCCCATCATAAATCAAAAGACTTTTTCACAAACAAAACCACCAACCTTCTTCTTCCTCCAGAGTGGATTGTGGCTGCCATAAAAATATAATACAGAGGGACAAATGGAAAAAAAAGGATGTAATAATGTAATTATTAGTGCAAACTCATCGTCCTTTGAAACACACCCCATGGGAAACTTGGTTTCCTGTTAGAACAAAAAAGATCATCACTTTTGAAGCTTCATCTGAAAACATAAATTATGATTTTATCCTATACTGATGACAATAAAGGCAATAATCTTCTATACATACCTCCATGTCCAACCTTAGAAACCAAAGGTACTGTTTTCTAATGTCCCTAATACATCTGAGGAGCAGATGATCCCCTGAAAGCCACAGTCTTTTGATCCTATATAAATTGGATGCTTTTGAGAATGTCACCCAAAATTCTCAGGTCAGTCCTAGGAAAACATAATCTAAACCAGAGGATAATTTTGATTTTCCTCCTGACTCAGCAGATGAGGAGATAATTAGATATGGAAAATGAGTGTTCTTGAGGGTAAATATACCTTCTGTAATCCTACTGCCAACTGAATTAAGGTTTGTCTGCCACAGTAAGGCATGTGTAAACTCAGCTGGAGGAAAGCTAAGACCTGTCAGATTTCAGAAGTCACTGGTGGTCCTTCCTACGTTACAATTCAGTATTTTAGAGAAAAGAAACCAATGGATAGAGGAGTGAGAGAAACAGGAGAGGAAAGAAGGAAAAGTATTTGTTGTCTCTGTCAGTGGTTATAAGCAACGGCAATAAGAATCCAGCAACAGCACAAGAAACTAAAGTGGGTGGACTGCCTATTCTTTTCTTCACATCAAATCCAAATGATTCCCTCTTACTGACTAGTATTTTCAAGTGCTCTTCAGCCTAACCATGACTTCTACCTCTGCAACTGGAAGAATCCCATATGTCAAGTAAGCAAGGACAGGCTATCCTTCTGCAGTGATAGCTCAACGCTGACTGAAAGTCTCATTTGTCAAAGGAAAGAATTGTTGGTTTTCTTTTTAAATTAAGCAGAAGAAGAAAAAGGTATTTGTCCAGACCCAGGTGCTTTTTCATTCCTCCAGCAGCTGCTGGTTTGAGAGAATTTTAAAAGGTTGCCCTTTATGAAATGAATTGGTAATCACAGCCCTTTGCCTCACAGACTGTAAACTGAATGATTCAAGGGACTAGTAATAGGATAAAGCCTTTCACCTCACAGGCTGCAGTTCAAATGCAGAATAATTCTTAACTTCATAAAGACCATCGCTACATGATGGACATTTGATTGTTATCATACAATGAATCAGGTGCTTTTCCTAGTGGAAAACTATTCATGCCACAGACAATATACTAATTATTGTCAGTAATTAGCAGCACTCTTGGCAGTGGCAGTAGAGGGACCTGTAGAAAATTACCCATATGTTCATCCCTTGGAGGTTGTCATTTCAAAGCAAGGGGTCAAGCCCTTCAGACAGTCATTGTGGCGATTCCTGTAGCTCCTACCCGCCCTGGATATGCTTTGCAGATAAGCTGAGTTCAGCTTCCAGAGCTGTCAGTCTACCACTTTTATTACCGCTAAATTACTTTTGTTTCAAATGCTGCAGGCAACTTCGAATGCCGGGTCTAATTAGACTGTAATTGTTAGGAGATCTGAGCAACTGTGGCAGATTGGGGTGGAGACTTTGGTGTCTTATAGTATTTGTACAAATAGGTTGCACAAGCACAAAACCCACATTGAGCATTTTCTTAGTATATTACCAACCGTCTAACCCAGGCAGGAGAAACTTAAGATTTTCCACATGGAAACTGACTGATCTGCAAGTGCCATCCATACAAACTCAGAGTTTCATTGGTCAGTCAGTTTCCACAAGCCCAAGATGTTTTGGTGCAAACAGAAGAAGGTAAGTTTAACTAGGAACAAATATTTTTGTATAAACAGGACAAAGTACACTTGACCTAAGCAAGAACCAATAGCAAGAAAGAGGTATATATGTCACCATGTTTTCAGAATAAAACCCCACACACTAAAAAGAAAATAAATTTCAAACATACACAGGAGTAAATCCTACCATTTAGCACTGGAAGCCTTATCTTTCCCTCGGGGAAAAACTCTCATGTACAGTCCAGGAACTCCATGCCCTGTTGCTGAATACCATTTTTCCTCTGCCCTCCTTCGGGAAAGTGTAGGCCCCTCACACTTCAATACCCTCTAATATAACATAGTCCAGAGATCTGCAGGGAAATCCTAAATATCTGAGAGTGAACATTTAAAGGCCAGGGAGCTTCTGCTAGGAGACCCCATGCTTCCATGTAATCTCTGGAGGTCTACCTGTCATAATGACAGCATTACCTCTTTGTGCAGCTCCGGGGAGAGCTGTGCAAATACTGGATTATCTGGTTCAGTGGCCAAACAAAAAACAATCATGGGCAGAAAAAAATCAGTTGAATCTGCTTGAAATAAAAGCTAAGGACGGAGGTCTGGCTAAGTGAAAAAAAAAAAGGAGGAAATGCTTGCCTTGAAAGTAGTAAATCCTCTTTAAAAGAGCACTTTTAAAACCTTTAATTTGTTGGGGGGGGGAGAAGGGTGGTGTAATAACCCTTCATCAAATTTCCTGTCACACCACAGTAGCTCTAGTCTCCCTGGAAAATCTGTTTTCTTCAGCAAACCTACTACTTAGAAACACTTTGCTGACGTCTAGCTCTAAGAAGAATTGTACAGTCCGAACTAGAAGGATCCACTGACCGATTTCTGTTTAAGAACCAAGTTTTCAAGAAAACTGATGTACTCCTGTACTTGATCAGTATGGATCAAAAAATGTGAGTGGCAATTTTTTTCCCATGAAGCAAGAAGAGCAGGGGGTTGCACTGAATGACCTTTGAAAGGCTCTTCCAAACCAAACTATTCTATTTCTGTGATCTTTGAAGGACAGGCTAGCAGCCTCACTTACGCACTGCAAGTACTGACCCCTTTGGTTTGCTCTCCTGTGAGAAAAACCACAGCCACAGTTTGGGGCTTTATTTTGCTTCTGCTGCAGTACATATGTTAAATGAAAGGTATACCTTTCATTTACCAGATTCTACCAGCACATTCCCACAAGCTTATGTAGCTTGGTACTTACATGTGTGGCTGACAGTGAGCATGCTTGGAAACCACTCTTTTTCTTGGTTATCCTACAGCTCTATAAGGATTTTGTCTGGGTTGGTAGCAGGCTCCTCTATTTCCACAGAACAAGTCCAACTGGATTCAGGAGCTTCTGCAGCTGAACTGACTTTGGTAAATATGAAAAGATAACCTCTGCTACATAAGCATATACACCAAAATTAGAATTAAACTTGCTCAGATGGACAAAAAGGAAAAAAACCTGGATGTCTGTAGAATTGCTGCTGGTAAATACAAGCAATACAATTTAGTAGAGGAAACAGGCATGTACATGTATATATGCCAAAACTGGAACAAAATTTACTCAGAATGACAGAAGTGGGAAATATTCAGAAGCTTCAATGTCAATCTCAAGTCATCAAGTCCAGTCCCCCAGACTTTATGTAAGTGACTGCTGAGATGGTAGGAGACAGGTAAGTGCTTGTTTAAACCTCTTTCTTCTAGACCCATATTACATGCACAACAAGGCACTGGTCAACACTTATGCTATATTCTACCAGCTAGCCTCCACAAAAGACTTTGCTGCCCTGGATCAGAAGAGCACAATGCAAGTAATTGTTTATTAATTCATTTGCACAGATCTTCCCTAGACAGCCAAGGCCTTAAGAGACAGATTATTTAAGCTACAGAAAGACCCAATTACCAAACACAGAAACCTGTGCAGAAAACTTGTGTATGTGTTAGAGGAGTATAAGCCCATCCCCTTGAGCAGTAACATTACAGAATATGTACCATTCCCAGGATGACTCTCAGCTCATTCAGCATTTGCAAGTGCAAGCATTCAAAGGAAGAGTAAAAACCTTTCACCATGCAGTAACCCACTCCAGGTAATACTTAGCTCCAAACTAAAAAGGCTATAGAGCATGGGCAACCTGAACACCCTGGAAGCACCACCAGAAGAGACAGCAAGCTCTGATTTGAAAGTTTACCAGCAGCTTTGCTCAGGAAAGGAATGGCTAGAAAGTGAAGCTGTGGAGAGGAATGTGACAGCCAACATGAAGAAGCTGAAAGACACAATGACAAAGCAGAACCAAGACTTCAAACAGCCACAGAATGAAAAAGAAGAAATTCAAACTCCAGAAGGTAAATGCGGGGGCTGTGAGGGGAGGAAACAAAAACTAGATGGATTTTGAAAAGAGAATAGCTAAAAAGGTATTAAAATGTGCAGGGGCTGGGAGCACAAGGGAAGGTCCAATAGGAAACACACAAAAAGGGAAAATGAAATTCTTGCTGCAGACTACAGGATGTTCTCTGACAGTCTAACAGCAAAGATAAATAAATACATCCTTGCTTTCCATTCTAGGTGACTGTGAGATACCAGAGAAGAAAGCACGCAGGTGTTACAAGGGAAGAAAGTCAATGCAAAGAAATGTATGAGCTATTTAAATACAGAAAATAGCTAGAAAGTCCTGCAAAGAAAACCTCTTTAGAGCATAAGCAGTCTTTTCTAGGTGGCCACAAGAAGAAAACCAGAAATACTTGAAAATGGGGTATTCTTAGAGGCTAGGTTTACCTCAAGTCCAAATGCAGAAACAAGACAAGCAGACTAGGTAAAGAGTTTCTCCTCATGCTTGTTCAAAGCTCATGTAAAGGTCAGAGAAGCATTGTCCCAGTTCAGTACACAGCTATTTTCTGGGATTAGGGAGCATGCTAAAGTGAAAGGACAGGAGAAGCCTTCATCAATCCTGCTAATACACAGCAATCTCCTGGGCAGCAGAGCTGCCCGGTCCTGTTGAAAATGGCACTACTACCTGTTGTAAAGGACTGAAAGAGGCTTTTACATGTTACACTACAGCACTAGCAATCAGCAGAAGGTGTAATGTATGGCACCAGTGCTTACAAGACCCACCTAGGGATATAAATCTGCCCCAAGAGAACAAAGCTGCAGAAGAATATGTCCATTAATCTCGCTTTAATAGCTTATGGCACACATGAGGAGACATGCCAAGGCAGATCCCTGTGAAGCCAACCCATATCTATAACACTTCTCACAGTGTATCTGCATCTAAAGCTCAGACTGCTGGCATTCTGCCTCTAAGACACCATTAAAGCCTCTATATACATTACGTGTCACACAGGTTTCAGGGAACCTCACTGCCTTCTCAGCCGTGTTCAGCTAGAGACTAGCACTTGTAAGAGCAAAGACATAGGCTTCTCAGAAGCTCTGTTTATTACAACTTAAAAAGTAAGGTGCCCAGCTTAATCACCAGCACTTCATTATTTTAGTTCTCCAACCGTCAGCTGTATCTGTTCACAGATATGCACAATGGGTTTGGGCTGCAGAACTCCTCCTTCAGCAGAGTTAACTGTAGATTCACATCTGTTTAAAACAAAGGTGGAAACAGTCTGAAGAGCCCAAATCTTTGAGACTAAACTTGAACAATTCATATTTCTACTTCTGGTAAACCTGCAAAAGCATGCAGGTCCCTAGCAAGGCTAATTTATGTGCTCAGAGAGGAAAACATGAGTTCCTACATGAACACAGAGACAGATAGTACTCATCTGATACCAGCCTGTATCAGCAGGACTGCAAGCCATTAGGCCCCAGTATCTCTGTCCCATCTGCTCAAACAGTCACACATTGCATTGCCCCTGACACATGAACTATTCAAGGTCCAGGGGCCTTGCCACAACCCAGGTGCAAAATCAACATGTATCCTGCGCTCAGGGAGTGCATAAAGCGGAAAACTACCTCTCAGTCAGGCCCCTGGATGGATCTGATGACAGTGGAGAGAGGGCACTTGGCAGCTTCTCCTACTGACCTGCAGCCATGCTGAACTTTGCCGCTCCTCGCCTACACCAAAGGAAAAGCTCCAACAACCTGAGAAATAACTTGTGTTATCACTAGAAGTACAGGTACCTACACAAACGTGGGTCTATGGCCTGACCCACTCACTTGGTACGTTTTCCTCGACCACCCGCCGCTCAGTCTCTCCAGGAAAACACTAACTTCAGAACAGGACAGGAGCACGACTGGTCTGCGAGACACCCAGCAGGGCACAAACAGCTGCTACTTCGTTTAAGGAAGGCTGCTGCGGTGCTCTCTGTCCAACCACTGCACATCCCTAGGTGCTGTGGCCCCTCGTTGGGGACAAGGGCCACCCGCATGGCAGGGCAGCACCCACGGCGGGTGAGGCGCTCCCCACCCCACGGGGGAAACGCGAAGGGAACGCGGGGAGTCCGGGCTGTGCAGGGGGAGCGGGAGCTCCGCGCCTGGCAGCTCCGCCATCGCTCGCCTGTGCGGGAGCGGCACCTACATTAGGCGCTCCAATTAAAGATATAAATGAACTTTTAACGCTTAATCACGAACCCCCGGAGAAGGCGGGTGTCTACCCCGCACCTTTCTGCTTCGTCACGCCGGGGGCCGCGGCGCCGCGCCGGGGGACAACATGGCCGCCGGGCCCCCCGCAGCGCGGAGGCGGGGAAGCGCCGCGACCCGCCTGGCGGCAACACCTGCCTGCTGCGGCAGCGGCGGCGGCGGCTCCCCCGCAGGGCGGGCGGCAGTGCCCGCCCAGGCATTCCGAGCCGGCGGGGGGATGTCGGAGAATTATGGAGGAGCCGCGCGTCGGCTCCAATTAGGATCAACGCTCCCGCCGCCCCCGCGCCGCAGCAACGGCGGGGCCGCAGCGCCCCCTGCCGCCACCCCGCCCGCGGCACCCCGGCGGCAGCGCCTCCGGCCCGGCCCCAGCGCAGGGCGGCGGCCGAGGAGGGCAGCCCGGGCGCGGACAGCGCTGACCCGGGCGAGGGCCGGTGCCCCGCGGCGGCAGCGAGCGGCAACCGCCATGGCTCCGAGCTGGGAAATCAGTTTTGTGTGTGTGTGTGTGTTTTGCCTTTTAATCATATTTTGATTGACATCTGAGGGCGCCCCAGGCCCTCACAGGAGGGTTTGGGTTGGATGGGACCTTAAAGCTCACACAGTTCCAACCCCCCTGCCATGGGCAGAGACACCTTCCACTAGACTGGGTTGCTCAAAACCCCATCCAACCTGGCCTTGAACACTGCCAGGGATGGAGCAGCCACAGCTTCTCTGGGCAACCTGTGCCAGGTCCTCATCACCTACACTAACAAGGTATTTTTTCCTTACTTGCAACCTAAACCCCAACCTCTTTCAGTTTAAAACTGTTGCCCCTTGTCATTACAGGTCTCCATCTTTCTTTTAAGTCCCTTTTATGTATGGAAAGGGGTCAAAATAGTCTTTCTTGGCTTGGTTGAACTTCACGAGTTTGACATGGGCTCACTCCTCCAGCCTGCCAAGGTTCCTCTGGATGTAATCTCTACCCTTAAGCAAATCCACTGCCCTGCCTGGCTTGCTTGTCATCCACAGACTTGCTGAAGGAACACTCAACACCACTGTCCATCACATTAATAGAGACACTGAACAGTACCAGTCTCAATATGGACCCCTGAGAAACATAACCTTGTCGCTAGGAATAACATTTAGACATTAAGCCATTAACAGCAACCCTTTGGATGCAGCCATCCAGCCAGTTCCTTGTCCAATGAATAGTCCATTCAACAAACCCAACTCTATCCAACTGAACGACAAGGGTGTTGTCAGGGTCCTGGCCTGCCCAGCCCTGGCTGATGGGGGAGGATGATGCTTGTGTGCAGGAGTGACTGGCTTTGGAAAATACGAGGTTGTTATCCCAAAAGCATCAGCTGGAGCAGTTGACACTCTGGCCTAGGCCACAACCAGCCAGGGCATAGCCGGCAGTGCAGGCACAGGGTGGCCAGACCCCAGCAGCATCCATACCCACTCATCTGTGGCTGCCTGCGTTAGAAGAATACATTCCCCTCAAATTACTCAGCAAGTAACAAGCAGCAGCAGCCGCCGCTACAGCAACATAAATCCACAGGAAAGGATTTTTTCCCTCCATTTTCCAAGATAAAAATCTCAGAACAGCAGAGACTACACCGTTGACTAGGCTATTAAAATAGTATTTATAGGGTAATCACTTATTTTAACTGCCAGCTACATAAAATTTATCATGGGAAAAAAAGGACTTGTGGAATTTTATAATTATCATTTACCCTTTTTTTAAAAACTGTTTAACAAATCAAATTTTCAATCCATCCACCCAAAAATACATCAGAAGGAACAGAGAGAGAGAGGCAGCAAATGGGCAGTTGATTGATCTCCCATGCAAGCTGCAGGGACAAGACTGAGGCCCAAACCCAGTCCCTCCTCTGCACAAGAGAGACTCTTAAAAGGGGCTGGGGAGCCCAGGGTGCCTTGTGTTAATCTGCCATCCCTGGGGCACCATGAGCAGCACTCTGTGGTGCCCACAGCCTCCAGAAACTCGGAGGAGACTGTGATATGGGAAAGAAAGGATCAGGCACACAAGCAGCCCATAGAGTTGCCTTGCAGTGAAATACACTGGTTTGTTGCAATCAAAACATAAGAGATACCATGAGAGTAGCATCGTGGCACCTGTCCCAAGCCAGCTTGTGGTGAATGGGCAAGGCTGAGAAAGCTTCATGCAGGATCCTTCTGAGAGAGATTCAAGGTGGGACTTTCCTAGATCACTTTAGGCCTTAAGTCTCTGCAGGCTACACCATGGGACAGGGCACACTCAGCAAAACACTGGCTCTGCCAGCAAGGTGATGAGCATCAGTACACCACCCCTGAACACCAGTATGCAACATTTTTCAAGTGTAGATATTGATTGATAGCAGCACACCGATGCAATAAGTGACTGTTTCACTGTTGTCTCTTGGGATGGTGATTACACCTCTGCACTGACAGGCAGAGAAGGGGGGGTGGAAAGCTGTTGAGGGACACAGCTGCATCCCCACAGCAGGTCACCAGCAGAGCGAGACTTACAGCCAAGATTTTGGCCAAAAGTTTGTTCCAAACCAGACCCTTGCCTATGTGTAGCTTACGTCTGGCAGCTGATGGCTGGGGTTTGGGGCCCTAGACCTAGAGAACGCAAAGAGAGGGCATGGTGGCAGAGATGTGACCAGATGTGATTGAAGGCCATCCATCCAGAAAGCAGCCCCAGGGACGTTATGTTTTGTCTGGTTTTCAGCTGTCCCTCCTTTATCCATGAATACTCTCTCTACCACTACCTGGCCACCTGATCCCTCATGCTTTGCAGGGGTGAGTTGCAAAATAACCAATTAAAATGGAGGAAGGAAACCTAAAACCATCGCATGGCTTGCCTGACTGAGGTTCTGTTATACCTTTGGATCTTCCCCCCTCAACTCATCTGTACAAAGCATGTTGGCTGTTGATAAGAAATTCATATTAGTTCAGCAGGTTGCAGAGCTAGAAGTTCGCTATGCCACATGCTTGATCATACTTTTAAATTAAAATGAAAGAAAACAACTACCTCCCAACTATGCAAATCAACTATTCAGAGTGCTAGGCTGCTCATGGTATTTCTTCAATGTTCGCCATGTCAGAGCAAAGGGTGCATACGTATTTTTGTCTTTTTGGAAAACATTACAATTATTTCTTGCCTTTTGTTACCCTCTTTATTTTTTTATTTTTTTTTTTTGGAGAGTTTCCTGAGTATGTAGGTAGCAAGCAGCACGCTGGAGAGCAAGAAGCTTTGATTTCAGTATTACCAAATCAGTTCGGTGTTTGTGGAGAAAACGGGTAACTTCTGTGCTGTTTACATGTAAGCATCCAAATATTTTGTGCAGAGTTTTGAAGCCTGTGTGGCTCAGGGCTCTCCAGGTCTGTCCTGGGTTTGGATCAAACGTGCCCTGCAGGGACAATCCATAGAAAATCATGGTTTCAGAATGCAGTGGATTGTGTCATCAGTAGAAAGCGGTAGTGGGGTTTTGTCATTAATAAAATTACAGCATTTACAGTAGGTGAGTCTGCTCCAGGTAGCAAACATCCAGAAAGAGCCTCATTTCATTTCTTCCTCCTTTTGCTGAAGGTACATTTCCTGTTGTAAAGGCGTACTAAATCCTTGCAAAGGAGGATTTCATTCTGGAGGGAGGAAAATTGGGCAATACAGCTGTAGGAGTCACAAAGCAGAGCGCATAATGACTCATTATTTATCAACAAAGGAACAGCCATGAGCAGGATGTGATGGTCTAGGATGGGCTGATGTCACAGCAAGGAGTGGGATAATGGCAAAGACAATGACAGTATTATGACTATCTTTAACCATATAATACAATCAGACACTTTATTACTATTATTAGTCACTGCAATTCTGTAATTCTACAAACCCACTCCATCCGTGTATGAAGTTGTGAAGAATTTATGTAGCAGATCATTAATTTTTCTTACAAATTCCTTCTCGTTTAGCTTTTCTAAGAGATGTCTAAACTGGGCAAAGTGGTTTTGAAAGGAAAGCTTTGAAGTTATCCCTTGGGAACAAAAAAGTACAGTATTGCCAGCACAATCCATTCAAAAGAATGAGTCAGCCTCCTAGAGAAAGGAGGAGTAGTTCAAAACATAGGACTAAATGAAAAAAAAAAACCCTCATATTCTTTATATTTGCTTCTCTTGCTTTGCATACTTCAGGCTCACACTTTCAGACTTTTCTTTGCAATCACAGCAGCTGGAAACTTGCTTTTTCAATGGAAAACCAGAATCCAGCTTAATCGCATGAATCCCAGGGCTAGAGTTTCCTTCAAGGAAGGCTCTCTGTCACCTTCAGCTTGCAATTTTTGGAAGTGGTGAAGGTATAGACAACTCTGAGACTTACAGGGAAGGTGCATAAGAGATAAGCATTCAATAAGTGTTCTTTCGCAATACTAATGGCCTTCAAAGGAGCAAATTTTCATCCCTCTAGGAAGGGTGAGCTGAGCATTACAATCTGACATTTCTCTGCTTTTTGAATCATGTAGGGGAAAAGTGTGGCAGACTGTAAAAGCAGGCAGCAGGAGCATAAACATCTTGCAAGGCTTAGTCCTTAAAGAGGCAAAGAGCTGTCCAGGGCCAGGTTTCTGACCCTTAAAGGCATATGGGTGTTTGTCTTCCGAGTGAGTGAGGTACTGCCTCTCTGACAAAGAACATTATCAGTTTTAAGTAATTTGTTCTGCCCATTGCAAAAATCTAAAGGAGATTATTACAATTAACTTTTCCAATTAATTTTTATCCAGTAATTTTTTAAATTGCTGCAATTACCTTTCATATTAACTTCTACAAGATGTTTCCAAACAGTTACGTGGCTGATATACACAAAANAGAACATTATCAGTTTTAAGTAATTTGTTCTGCCCATTGCAAAAATCTAAAGGAGATTATTACAATTAACTTTTCCAATTAATTTTTATCCAGTAATTTTTTAAATTGCTGCAATTACCTTTCATATTAACTTCTACAAGATGTTTCCAAACACACAAAACATAAACCAGACATAAACTCCAGTAACCTCTGTGAGGAAGTAGCCACAGAAGGATCATCAACTCCCTATGTGCCATAATCATGATTGAAATGAAGAACAAAATCTTAGCTGCTTTTTACCCAGCAAGCTGGAAGTCAGCAGCACTGCAAAGATTTAAAGCACAGCTTGTCAGTACAGCTTCACAACTGTACAGTACCTGAATGGCATTCTCAACACAAAAACAAATCACAAGCCTAACCCTGGGTGAGCTCTCTGGATTCACAGTGGTCAGTACCTGGCACCAAGGAGGGAACCCCATGGATGCAACCCCAGATAAATCATACATCTGATTTGTCTCTTTGTTTTCATTCCTTCTGTGACCTGGTACATCTTTCTATCCTCTCCTTTACTTAGCTATAATTTTCTGACACAACAAAAATTTGTAAAGATGAAGCCATTTTTATTAGCTGTGGAGCCACATATTACATCTACTCTGAGCTTTTCTTTAGGCAATTAATCAGAGCACCTCTTCATCATACCCCCTATAACCTCTACATAATAAGTCACTGGCACCAAAATCTGTTTTACCATCTGTTTTCTCAGATTTCCCTGCCACATCCAATAGAATACTAGTAACACTAGCCCCAAACAGAAACTTTGGGTATTACATGGGGGAAGCAGAAACCCATATGGGGGATTTTCCATTGCCAGATGTTTTGAGCCTGCTTGATTTCAGCACAGGGAATGTGTTATGTCAGGAGTAGCTGGGGACAGTGTTTCTGCACAGCTGACCTATGTGAGCCAAGAGAAGCTGCAGCAGCACACCAAAACAGATCTCTGTCACCATGTCCCCTCTGAAACACTTAGCTGATCCTGATGGCAGGGTAGGCAGCCCAGGACTGCAGTTGGGACAGGGGTCAGAGGGGTTTCAGCAAATTTTGCTTAAAGAAGCACTCAGGCTGTTTTACAGCACAGGTTCATGCCCCATACATCCTGTCCTGTCAGTGGCAATATGCACCAGCCAGCAGTGAGAGCAATGGGTTTTCCTCCTCCTGCAAAACTAACACACGGTGGCACGGCACACATCCTTGGGTGACAGCATGCCCTGCCCCGCTGCAAGAACAGAGACTGCTGCCTGCATCTACCCTGGGGTAAAGCAGTAGGCATGCAAAATGACTTTTTGCCTCCTTTTCAATTTAATAGTCTCTTGGTGCTACTCAGGTAATTACACCAGTGAGTCTCTGTAAGCTTTTTTATTGTCCTTAATATTCTCCCAGCAAAGTACCGAGGAAAAACATCAATTTTCTGTAAGTGTTCCAGCTTAAGCTGGCCACCGGCTATGTAATGTGGCCATCCCTAAAGTCCAGAGTCTATAACTATAACCAAAATCAAGCTATTTCTTCAGCACTATGAAGAAAAACCCTGTAGAATAGAAAATACACACTGAACTGCTTTCCTTCTTGTTTTCTTTTTTTCCCTTGAGCACAAGAAAGTATTTTTTAGGGCCTATTCTAAAAAATATTTTGGTAAAATGCTTATCTTGCAGAACTCAGTGTCTGGTGTCTGGCTTTTGCCATTGGAGAAATGCATATTCTCAGCCCCAGTGCTTCTAGCAGGTTTGGATTGGTGAAGAGGACAGTATGTTTATCCCAACAGGTCATTTTTAGCACTTATCCACAAGTGATGGGCAAAAGGGTTTTGTAGTGAAAGGAGAGAAGCAGGGCAGTGTTATTTAACAGGAATGCTGTCCAGTTTTGAAAATGTTTAGTAATATAATGATATGTCATGGGTTTACTAATCTCTTACTAGATTTTTAAAATTACAGGGCCAGCCCTTTCAGTAGAAGTAATAACATTAATGCTAAAGAATAAAATGTACCGAGTGCCTCAAGCTTTTTGATTGTCAAAATATCTAATTTCACTCTTCTGAATGAAGCTTTATTTTTTTTTCCTTTAAACAAGCCAGACATTAAGCTGATCAAAGTGTATATATCTGGAACAAACCTTTGAACTATAACAGCACAATGTAACCAGAAACAGTATTCTATGGTACTGGTATGTTCTTGGTCCTTTTTTTTTTCCTTTTTAATAAGTGGATTGCTTCTGCACCTATACAGTGCTTCACGTAAGTCTGGTGAAGCATAACATGCTTACTTCTGTAAATACTAAAGCCATATATTTGCAATCTCATTAGTGTCTCCTTCAGCTTTTAGAAGTGTTCCTCTGAGCTCATCCCATCCATTAACACATTATCCAAAAAACCCAGGTAACTCCTCCCACCCAATACTATGGCATATATATTGGTCACTCTGAGGGTTAATGTCATGTTAGTAAGTAGCCTGTCACATCCTTTTGGAAATCCTCCAGAGACAACTCAGAGATGTGCATTTCCCCTACTCAAAACTTCTGTGAACGAGTCTTACAGTGTAGGAATATTGATGCCTTTGCAGCTGGAGATTCACAGTCACTTTATAGTTCCACAAATCCTTACCCTGTCTTGGGAGCAGATATAGCTGGTACAAACCCTGCCCTGGCATCCACAGGTGAAATTCTACTCTGCCTCTGCAATCCAACCCACTGCTCCTCCGATCCATCCTGCTGCTCGTCTGATCCATCCAGCCACGTCTTTGCAGCCACCCTGCCCTACACAAATGGTAGATAGACTTTCTGGGACACCCTGCATAGACTCTCAGACTTAATGGCATGTGATTTATTTTCACAGTAACAGAATACATTAGCAGCCCATCCCACCCGTGCTAGTAACGGGGCTCAGGTCCTTCTGCTGTTCCTCTAAGGAACATTCTCATTATGAGTCACACTCATCCATACCCCAAGGTTTGCCCCTATTACCCTAGCCCAAAGGTTTTTCTAGATTATGGGGCTTGCTCTGATAGTAGTACCATCTTACTACATTCAATGAGTCAGTCAGTGTAACACAGCATCTTTTGACACAAAGGTACCTGGATAAAGCTAGGTCCTCTCAGTAGCAGAGATGAACTAGGACTGTGCCTCAGTGCTGTGCCTTTGTCTTTCCCCTCTGATATATCAAGTTCCATACTGTCAGAGCTGGACTGTACCCAAAGTGCCTCTGGTGGCTGTCCTCAGGGCTGGATTGTCCTGTGCAGACATACTGTTTTTCTGGTGGTTTACTACACAACTTGCTCTTGACCTGCATTTAAGAAGGAAAAAAGAAGAAAATAGCAAGGAATAATCACTACTTAGGCTTCTTAAAGGCCAAGTAGTACTGCCTCCTCTTAGCCAATCCTTGAGGTGAAACTTGGATTTTTAACAAAACCCAAACCTGCAGTAGGCATAATGTTTTTAGATGCTCTATTACTTCTTTATAGCCTTTCTCACCAAGCTCTCATGGAAAATGTAAGTCTTTAGGCACTCAGAATGCTTTCCAGCCAACATTAGGAAAACAGCCTTTGCTGAGCTGCATTTTCTATAGCATTTGCATAAAAATACAGTTAAATTCTCAGTATATGCTGCAGAACTTGGACTCTTTCACTTCCATTATGTTGGAAAATGTCCATATTGCCATATGTAGCTGTTTTATCTTTCCTCTTTCCTTTCTTATAAAGCACAATCCTTGATGCCAGCTTGCTTTATGGTTTTGCCATTCACAAGGAAGTAAAAAATTGCAGCACCATTCTTGAAGAGACAGCAGGAGAACAATAACTTTGCTTAAAAACCCAGAACAGCAAAATTCACCAAAACAAACCAAATAAACCACCCCACTGCAGCATCAAGGTTCAAGCTCTGTTTTCCTGGATACTGCTGGTATGCAAGAAGCTCTTAAAATGTGATGGTAGTTTCCCAGTGCCTCACAAAGCCAAATATTTATGATAAATACTTGACATGCAGTCATTTAACAAAACAGAGCTTCCTATTTCTGGATTTATGTGATACACAGCACTTAGAGTTTGCATCACAGCAATACACTTCTGGTGGCAAAGTAGAGTATCTGCAAACATTTGCAATACTCTAGTATAAAGTTGGCTCCTTTACCGTCCAGGCTGATCTCTTACAGACACAGAACACAGCATCAGCTTTATCGAAGTTACAGGAAGGATAAATTCAGCCCTTTAAGTCTGTGTTTACAGAGTCATACATTTTTTATAGCTCTACGAGCAGAGAGATTTCTGTTTAAAGCAGCATTTTTCTGGAGAAGGTTGCAGCACCACTGCATGATTTCAAGGTGATTTGATATAGATGAAATAGAGTTAGGTAATTCAGAAGGCAGCCCCTTGCATTCTTCATTACAAGTGGGAGGTGATGGCACAGGGACTTCATGAGAAAAGGGTGCGCTTGGGAGAAGAGCTGCTTTTACAAATTGTGCTAATTTTGTGTCTCAATGCTGATTTTGTGTCTAACTTTACCAAGAACAGACCATTACCAGCTCCTCAAAGAGTCCCAGTTGCCCTGGTTTTATACATCTAATGGCACCCACTGGTACTCGGGCAGTATAAGGTCTGGTCTATGTCAGCCCTTACGCCTTGTTTGTGCTAAAAATTCATTATTTAAGCCTGAAAAACACAGGACCTTTAGTTTCTTCTCTGTGACAACACTGACATTAGAGAGCAGAGCTCAAATGAAAACGCTTTTGTTTGATGGATTTTGTTAAAACACCCTTTTGCCATCTCAAGGGGGTTTTTAGGGTGTTTGTTTGTTTGGGGAGGTTTTTGTTAAGGAGACAAAGAGGTGCTTTTGGAAACAGCAGGAGCTTGGTGTGACACCACATGCATGGCCAAGGGCAGAATGGCTGTGACTCTGGCAGCATCATATGGAGAAGTCTGCTTGGTTTTGGCTAAGTCTCCCTAAAATTACTGTCACCTCCCTATCACGTCTGCAGGGGAGCCCCTGACTCCTTGCTGATGCTCCAGGCAAGCCACCAGCAGGCACAGGCAGGGAGATAAGCTTAGGCTGCTCGTGTTCCTGCATGCAGGGCTGGGGGAGGGATGAGCAGATGTAGGGGACACTGCTGCTTTGGAAGACAGGAAGGGAGGGAAATGTTATTTCCCGAACTGGGTTGTGTACAGCAGCCGAGGCTGGTGCTGTCACCCAGTGAGTGATAAAAGAAGATGCCAGCTCCCATCTGAGCTCATTTTTTACTCTTGTGCTCAGGGGCTCACTCATCCCAGTAGCTGTTTGCAGCTCTTCCTTGTCACACATGCTGGGTGAGGGCTGTCTGTCCCAGAAAACCAGGAGGCAAAGCCAAGCCCAGAGGAGAGGAGTTTGGCTACAGTATTTGTTCTGGGATGTCCCCTCTCAAATCCCTCAAGTACAGGTCACTCCCCACTTGGCAAACCTTTCCCTCTCCTTCCATACCTTCACCTGGGAGAGCCTCACACACAGGGGGCAGTGGGGAAAGCTAATCTTTACTTGTGCCAACTCTAGGCTCTCGTTTGCCAGAGAAAGCAGCTATTTATCCTCTCAGGCAATAAATGACAATTAATTGTTTTGCTGCTCATCAGCAGCCACCTACTTTCTCTGTAGGCAAGAGCCAGCCCTGCTTTTTAACATTCCTCACCCTGTCATAGACAAATTGGCAATCCTGCCCAGCTCCAACAAATACTGTTTGGATCCAGCATCATGGTGCGGACAGGGAGCTGCAACCAGCGCCATTTGGCTCTACTCAATTTGGCATACTGGCATTCTGTGGGCAGGGTCCCTGCTGCTAGTACGCAGTCTCATCTAAAATATTAAAAGCAGCAAAACAGCATCCAAACTGCAACTCTTCCCATGGAGGCACTGCCTGCATGCCTCGGGGCCAAACCGGGCAGAGCAACAGGGACCTCCCTGCAGCAGCCAAGGTACCAAGGCAGCCAGGTGCTGGATGAAGTGGATTTTCCTGAAAAGTAACAGGTGGAAATGGAGACTTGTATAAAGAAAAAGAAAAACAAACTGAACCAAACACCACCACCGAAAATAAAACAAAAAACCAACCAAACAAACTCAAAACAAAAAAGCCCCACCAGAAATAGGACTAAGAATAAAATATAGCAGCGAAGCTGTTTATGGCAGTAAGAATTAAACTGACATCTTGCCTCACTAATGCCATCATCTTAGTTATCCTTTCTGCCTCCTCCAACACTTATCAGTTATCACACCCTCTTACTGACTTTAGATCTTCAGCTGCACCATCTTCCAGCAAAGTCGTGCATGGTTAACTACTGGGAACAATCTCAGCTATTAATCTTAGTAACAGTTATCACCTAAATGACTATTTGAGGATTAGGGCCCTGGCACGTGACACTTCCCAGGCAGCAGCTGCCATAAAACTATTCAGCATCTAAAGAGACCTACACAGGTCGTCTAAGCACCGTTAAAACCAACAAACAATAACCCACTGGATTTGTGCCCGGTTTCACGATGCTAGAGCTGGAGCCAGCTTTAACCTCTGCCCAGGCGCCAGCCCCACGGCAGCCCCTGAGCTTGGGGAGCCCTGGCCCTACCAAACAATTAATTTATGGAGCTTTTGAACATTGCCTTTATCAACAAACACCTCAACTGGGCTTTTTATTTAAATGTGTTAATTGCTCATGCATTGAAATTGCAGCACAGCCACAAGCACCTCGGACTGATTTCTGCCACAGTGATGCTCGTAGCCCTCATTTAGCAGGCTTACCTGAAGGCCACCCCTGTCCTCCAAATTGAACCAGTAATGTGAACTCAGCAAAAAGAAGTTATAAGAAAGTTGCTTGTTATTCAGAAAGTACTCATAAAGCATTTTAAGAGTATTTTGAATTTATATTTGAAAGAGAATTATCAAGATCCAGGGAGGTGCTGCATCAGCAGAATAGCGGCGGTATTAGTGAAAAGAGGTCAGATTATGCCAGCTGGAACACTGATCCTGAACTATTTAAAGAAATGCAAAATACAAATACAGGGATAATTCACAGAGGGGGTGACAGAGTGAGAAATTGAAGTGCACCTTGGGTACTCATGTGTGTGTCTGTGCCCAACAGAAGATAGTCAATAGACTGGTTAGATTTGGAAGAGACCTTAAAGATCATCTAATTCCAACCCTTGGCCTTGGGCAGAGACACCTTCCACTAGACCAGGTTGCTCCAATCCCCACCCAACCTGTCCTTGAACACTGCCAGAGATGGCACAGTCACAACTTCCCTGGAAAGCCTGTTCCAGTGCCTCACCACCCCTCACAGTGAAGATCTTCTTCCTAGTATCTACTCTAAACCTACCTTCTTTCAGTTTAAAGCCTTTCCCCCCTGTCCTATCACTACATGCTCTTACAAAATGTCCCTCTCCAGGTTCTCTGTAGTCTCCCTTTAGGCACTGGAAAGCTGCTCTAAGGTCTCCTCAGAGCTTTCTCTTCTCGAGGCTGAACAAGTACAGCTCTCTCACCCTGTCCTCACAGGAGAGGTGCTCCAACCCCCTGATCATCATCTTGGCCCTCCTCTAGACTCGCTGAAGCAGCTCCTCATCCCTCTTGTGTTCGGGGCCTCAGAGCTGAATGCAGTACTGCAGGTGGGGTCTTACCAGAGCAGAGCAGAGGGGCAGAATCACCTCCTTCGACCTGCTGGTCACAGTTCGTTTGATGCAGCCCAGGATATGGTTGGCTTTCTGGGCTGCGAGTGCACACTGCCAGCATGCACTTCATCAACATCTCACACACTGAGAAACAGCCTGTGATTTTCATAACAGTAAAAGCCTAAATTCCTCCCTGGATGAAGCTTGAAGCAATTGTGCAGCCTCAAAGACAACAAGCAGGTACATCAGATTTTGCCACAGGGCTAAATAATGGAGATCAGTGTGTAGCAATTAACTCAGGCATTATCCATTTTTCCTTTCCATATGACAAAACTGGACTCAGAAGAGTGAAGAAATGTAAACCAAGTAATTTCTCCTACACCAGCTCTAGTTTGCTGACTTTGTCAGCCACAATCTAGGTCCCCAAAACCTCCATGCAGAGTTTATCAAGCCTGTTCCATTGTCACACCATTACCCTCAATAGCTAATAACAGGGCACACCATCAGCAAGGATGGGTGATGGAAGCTGGTGGAGGACATTTCTCTCTGTTGGCAGGACGAGCCTGCATCTCCCCATGCTGCTGCCCCAGCTCCAGCCCTCACAGCTGTTTCTCACCTCCTGTCCTCCACACCATCCTGGCCTTCCAGGCTTATGACTCCAGCATTTAAGAGTGGAAAAAGCTCCTTCCTTCACCACCTGGTAAGCTCTGGCCTCCTCCACTTGCATGTCACGCTCCTACCACCTAAGTGCTGACTGGGTGATGGCCTGTTAGCCTGAGAAAAGTGCAGGTTTGCTATCAAAGGCAGCAGAGTGACAGGCTGTTTCTTCTGGTTTCCTCCTCCTTCCTTCCAACTAGGCTATTTTTAAAGTTTGGGAAAGGATTCAAGTCAAATGAGAAAAAAAAACCCAACCACTTCTAGGCATATTTATACAATAACTAGTCTCTTTTTTGCCTGCTGGTTTATTTTTGCACTTGCTGTGCTTTCACTGTGGGACCTTTCCGCTTGTTTTGAGGGTTTGTTTTGTTGCCTTTTTCGTTTCTTTCAAAGGAAACCGATGAGAAAACTCATCATCCTAGTGGCCAGTAATTGTCAGGTTAGATACGAGATAAAACTAGAAGCAGTGATACTACTTTCTGGAACGGGTACAGAAACAGAAACACTGCTCATTTTAGCTACTGCACAGTTGCACATTTGTGGCACGCTCTCACAGACTGCAGGCAGACCTAACAGCCCGTATTTTTGGTACGTCATCATAGATCATACTCTAACGCTCTGCCTTCCTCCACAGAACTGCTGCTAAATGGAGCCAACAGCATTTCTCTGCCAGAGGCTAGGTTCATTAGTAAACAAGGAGGATGCACTTGGGGCAAGGACTAAAATTCCCACTCTAGTTTTTTGTGTCAGTCCCTCCAACAGTGTTCAGCGCTTTCCTGGGAGCAGGTTTCTACTCTGGCCATAAAGACTATCTGATAGCACCTGCAGCACCCCAGGGAGGGCAGAGCATGGCCTGTCCATCTTTATTCAGATTTATTCCAACAGACCAGCCATCCCTTTCTCTGAATTCACTCCTGCCTGCAGCAGCTGTATGGGACACTGTTAGCCCATGGCTTGAAGGATGCCCTTGGCCACCATAGCGTGCATGGCTCTTGCACCCTAATGCGCCGACAAGGATCGGGGCAAACTTTGACTGCTTTGATGAATGTTACACGTATTTGCAGGCAACCAAATACTTGCTGTGACAAAAAATACAAAACAAGGGAAATACAATTGCATAGGTTGTTTTTTCAGCTTGTGATAATGACTCCACCGGCATCTGCGGGCTGACACCCTGCTTAGATTAATGTCGCTTTCAAGAACATGGCTTGATTTTTCCTCTAAATATTTGTCTTCACCAACAAGCCGTCACCTTAGCACCAGATAATTGACTCTGTCTTGAAGATACTAGAGCTTGTCACAACACTTTAAATATCAAGCTCTCACATAGCTGAGGGAAGCTGCTAAGGAGCCAACAGCACCTCACCTCCCCGCTCCATGGTGGGGTTGGGCATGATGAACCACCAGATGCCTGGCAGGCACCTCCTCACCACTGCCGCCAGAGCTGTCTGCTCAGGCTTCCAATAACACATCAAAGCTCATGGGTTTCCCCTACATCTGCCTAGGGGAGAGGAGAAATGGGAAGCACTGTTTGCCATCTATCCCCCATCCAAAGCCAAGCCAGACAGCTCTTCATCGCTTTCTTCCCTTCTACAGTTTTTTTTAATATTTTAATTAATAATTTAATTAGTAATTTAAATACACTTTAAGTTCACCGGTGAACATGGCCAAGCACAATTGCTGTATAATGGAGCCATTTATTCACTTTCAACCACACATCAACCATCTTCCCATGCAGGAGAGAACCCACGCTAACAAAATCATCTTGGCTACAGACTGCCTCATTGCTTCCTCAAAAGAGATATTTTTCAGCATTATTTAGAGCACAGAAAGGAAAAAAGAGAGGAAACTGTTTAAAGTTGGCACACAAAGGTAAGATCTGTTCAGATAAACATAAACGTGCCGGCGCAATTTCCTTTGGTCTTCTTTCTATCAAATCTAAAAAACTATTTTTAATTGATTCTTGAAGCACTTTTTGAAGTTCAATAAATGCTTCAGAAATCAGTTGGGAGTCCACAAATGTTAATAGTATTTAGCTCATTTCAATAAAAATGGCCTCATTAACATGCCAGCTGCTTAAACGTGTGATACCAACTGTGTCCTTCTGCCAGCCTGCAGGGAATCATTCCTACTTACTACTCAGTTTTGCTTTAAAAGAGACCATTTAGAAAATATACCCATTTTACTGTATGCATGCATTCAGATGATGATTGCTTCACCACTGCCCTACCCCCCAAAACCAGCTTTAAAAGTCCCTGGCAGCCCTTTCAATGAGGTGAGCTCCGGCTGGCTTTCTTTGTGGATGTTTTTCTCCGCAGGCAAGTAAAACCTCATTCGCTTTCCCATCCATCAGCGCAGAAGGAGCCAGGTGAGCACCGTGCCTGTCTGAGGGAAGACGTTTTTCATTATGGTTCTGCTAAGTGGAAATAAATAACCTTCGCTCAGCTCTGCTGCTGTCAAGCCATGACCAGTGGCTGCAGCTCCCTTGGCTGCGTGTAAGCACCCAACCTCCAGCTCTAAAACACATCACAGCTAGCATGAGAGCAGGTGCCTGCTGCCTTCACACATCCACATGAAATAAGGATGCCATGTTTTGGTATCATGAATAGTTTTTAACTAGTGTTTATGCATTGTGGCTGGCTTTCTGAGACCTTCGGATGAAAGCCATTAGAAGCTTTCTGGACTGTGGTGATGCCTGTGTTAGAATGGGTACCACAACTCAGGCTCAGGGCAGGAATAACATTTGGAAGCTCGTTTTGAAACTTTGCTGCTTTAATCTCCTTAAGCTTTAGTCCTTATGCTGATGCTGCCACCCTCCTGGTCATCCCTTGCAGGATGAGGACTCCAGGCAATGTCACAGTGTTTTAGGGGCACAGTAACAGTAGTAACAATAATGAAGTGCCACATTAAACCATATCATTAAGTGACAAGGTAAGTAGTGCTATATAAGTATTTCCAGAGAAAATGTGAGACTTTGTTCAATAAACTACAGTTCAAGTTTGAGATTGGCAAAATGCAACTCGAAAAGGTCAGCAGCAGGTGGCAACACCAAAAATTTCCACATTGAATATACATCTCCAGCATAAGGTTGCATTAATAATTCAAGATCGCAGCATATATCTCAGCTCAAGCAACACACTCTGGCTGCTAAGAATCAGGTTTTGATTCTTGGATTATGCAACTGCCTCTTCCTTGTGCTTGCATTCATAACCGTGTGTCCAGCTGGCACCATACCTGCAAAGCAAGCTGTTCAAGCAGTTAAACAAAGCTGCATGTGCCAAGCAACAGTCATTTTACCCAAAGCAGCCTGGATAGTAATACATAGGGCAGCCTGCCTGCAAAGCCCTGTCTCCTCTCCACCACAGACCAAAATAGTGTGGGACTGGCTGTGTCACAAGTGTCCTCCAGCCCATGTGAACTCAGAGGAGGGTCCAAGGAGCCATCCTGAGGAACACACTGTTTAAAGAGCACCTTGATGCCTTGCAGTGACAAATCTACCCTGCAACAGCTAGCATAGAGGCTGTGAAGCCTTCATCCTGCTCATATGAAGATTGTGGGGAATCACAGAGGGAACTCAGATCCATGTAGCTGAAAAGCAGCTATGCAGGATGCAACCCTAAAAAGCTTGAACAGGTTGAAATACCCACTTCCTCTGAATTCCCTGTGAGATGCTGAGCCAAAGCCTAGCCCAGGACCTTCCAAGTCCACGCAAGAAATCAGAGTAAAAGCATAGGGATTAACTGCACAGAGTTATTGCAAAGGTTAAGGTACAAATGGCTTCAGAAACCACTTAGACACGTTCATGAAAGGCTAGCCTACCTGGGACCATGAGGCATAATTGCCTCCTTGATATCCTTGAGGACATCTTTAATGGCCAGAATGTGGCCACACATGCACCTGCTGGCCGGCAAAGACTGGCACCTCTACAGCAATACTTGTGTCAAACCAGGGGAGAGGACACCAGAGACACCCCTCTGTTTCCGGGGGGGGGGAAGAGGTGCTGGCCGGGACGCCACGGTGGTGCATGCAAGTACATCGGTGCTGCCTGCTACACAGCCCAACCAGGAATTCCAGCCCCCATGGACAACTTTCAAGAGCTATAGATGCTTTGCTCAACAACTAAATACATTCCTGTTCGGTCTTCACTTCCCAGGCTCTGGGCAGAGGTGTCTCAATAGCTGGTTTTGAATTTCTCACCTAAACTCTTTCTTAAGTGCAATTATGTTTTCTTTGCCGTTAAAGATTGACACACAGCAGGCTGGCGTTCTCCAGACCTACACATTCACACCCTTCTCTTGCCATTTAAAGCTTCGCTCCCACCCTTGTCCATGGGATGTGCGTGCCGCAGACCGCAGGGTTTGGGGGTGAAGGTGTCCCGGCCCCCTCGTTCTCTCTTCTCCCTGTCTTATTTCGGGTCACCCGTATTTCACTGGAGAGGTCAGAGTGTGGCAGCACAGCCGCGGCTGAGGCCCTTCCCGGAGGGAGGAAGGTAGCGCCCAGGGCTTTTGAAGCCCGATAAGAGAGAACACCGCAATTAGGGGCTTGCAGTTTCGCAGGCAGATTTGCATTTTAAATTGCGTTTTGGTATAATTGTGTTTCATCTTTCATTTCACCCTGACTTTTGTACCTTTCATTATTTCCTAAGGATGGTTCAAAATGCTGTACAAGACTACAATTAAAAAAGAAAAAAACAATTTCATATCAATATGATTTTTTTTTCCCTTAAAATATTCCTCTGAGATTAACCATTAAGGGAAACAAAGTCATCCAAGATGAGAGGGAGAGAACTAAGGTGATGTGGAAAAGGAATTTCACCCTGAGGAGGGAGCTGCGGGCTCTGGCTCATTACCCCACGCTCTGCAGAAAGCGAAGGGGCTGTAGCAAGGACTTCTCTCTCCCCAGTCACATTCCAGCCAGGCAGACACCCTGACTCCCCCCACGAGGGGGAAATCCCAGTTACCAGCCCTTTTGGCCCGGAGATTCACAGCTTGGCCCTGACTGCTAAATAAAATTATCCCCAGGTCCCATTAAGCAAAGATACCTTAACAGCTCTACTGTCAGGGTAGATTAACCCGCAGCCATATAGAGCCCTGATTCCTGACCTCCCTCCCCCCATGCCACTGCCGGTTGAAAAGTCACATAGCACCGCTGTGGCAGATCTGTTGCACCTTCATTTCTCATCCCCTCCAAGCAGCCTCTCGTCACTCACTCAATGCTGCCTTCAGAACAGGAGCGGGAGGCTCAGCCCCAGATAGGGCCACAGAGATCATGAGCCATGTGGCTGGCTGCAGCCTGTGCCGTGGGAAAGACAAGAGAGATGAGAAAATACCCCCAGCTTTCTCAATACACCAACCCCCCCACGTCTGGATCTCTTCAGTGTGCTCTGAAGGGGAAAGAAAAGCCTGTCAAAAGAAAAGGAAAATGCACTTCAATCTATAATAAAACAATGCTGCTGCCATTGTCAGGCACCTGAATAGAGACATGAAGGTTAGATGAGCCTGTGTTATATTTAATGCTGTCAAACATTGTTTGAACACAAAGTGCAGCTCGTGTTATTGCCGTGCTCCCTGCCTGCAAGGCTGCCCTGCAGTTTGAAAGCACCCCCAGCATGTAATGGGCTCAGTTTTTGTAATTGCAGAATTTGAGTCAGAAAATGATGGGGATTTTGTATTTGAATGTCACCTCTGGTATGTCATGGTAATTTTCCTCTTCTAATACCCTCATCTGGATGCTAATGCCAGATGATTATGTTGGTAAATGAAACGAACACAATAAGGTCCATATAAAAGGGCACCGATATATAACCCATCAGGACAGTTGTCCATAGGTTTATTGACACACCAGTCCTGATTTTGATCTGAGTTAAGCTGATACAAATTAAAAGTAGCCCTCCTGAAAAAAAAAATAATTGGTGGCTGTGGAAGGAAGGTCTATGGCTGCCATTAACCTGCACATCCTCTCCGAAAGATGCGCTTCTGCAGAGGCTGATGCTGACTGAACGTGTCCATCCCAGCCAGGAGACAGCCAGCAGCCCTGTGTCCCCAGTCCCAGAGACTGCTGTTGAGGCAGCACTGCATGCTGCTTTCGGCCCAGCTTGCAGGGGTTCTTCTGTAAACTAGCTTTGCTGTTTGACACACACTCTGTTCCTGGCAGAGGGGGAAGTAAGAGGCTGGGAGGTCCCTCTCCTCTGCCACCCTCAAGCACATGCAGCAGTTTCACTAGGTCTACATTTCACCACCACAACAAAACTTCTGGGGTTTGTTCTGTTTGGGGTTTTTTTCTGGGTTTGTGTGAATTTCTTAGGCTGGCGGAGGGGAGGAAGAGAGTGTTTTAAAGTCTTCTAAAGCAGGAAAAAGAAACAACTCAATAAATCAGTGCTTTGTTTTACCGCACTGGCTTAAGACAATATCCTTAGGATACTATTAATTAATGAGCCAATCTTTACAGCTTCTCCACAGTAGGATAAAAGCTGGCAGAACAGAGAAGCTCCAGATGGAGGAAGCCTTCTGCATCAGATAAGGCTTTATGAGTGACAGGCCCCTGCCACTCACAGTTAAGGCCACAAACATAAGCCACTTGTTATGTTGCAAATCAGCTAAAAATACCCCAAATGCAAACCACTGTCTTACTAAAGCCACTTGTTGCATCAGAGGCGCTCAGAGTCTAACAAACAGTTCAATTTGGGTATAGAATGCACCTCTTTTTTTAATTGAAAGAAAAAGTTTACAGCAGTGAAAACTAGGAGAGGAAAGGCTGAGCTGCAGCCACAGCCCAGCTTCAAACACATCCTGTTTAAAGTTCGTGGAATAAAAAGTCACACAGCACTTGCAGATGCTCTGCTTGCTAGAGCTGGGGGAAATTTTAAACTGATTGATTGGCCCTTTTTTTTTTCCCCTGTAAAAAAATGTAATTTATTCTCTATTCTAAGCCTTGTAAGTAAGCAGCTCATATGGGTTTGATGCCAAGTGCATGGTAACAATAAGACTAATTTAGAAACCATTGTCAAGACTGCAGAGCTCTCTACAAGGTTTGTAGTGCACAGGCAGGAGACCTCTAAGGCAGCATCTGAAAGGCTTCTTTAAAAAGAGGAAAGTTAGATGCAAAATCTTTACAAAGGAATTATTTTCAACAAATTAAAATGAAGGTGATAAGACAGAAATAGAGAGCATGAGCAGCAATCCATCACCATATAAACTACACCGGTCAAGCTACATCCCCTCCATTGCTTTGACCCCTCCTTTAGCATTGTGGAGACACACACAGCTTGTCTTGCTCCCTCCAGGTTATTGAAGCACTTTGGGCTGTTGATGCATAAGAGGTCCCTGAGTGAGCCCGAAGCTCAACTTACACAGTCAGATTTAGGCTTCACATGGACTGACTCACAGATACTGATTCAAACCCAAAACCCCTGCTCACATCTCCTTTTCCCAGTTCTCATCATCCCAGCTTAGCTGTGTTGCAGTAACCACTTAAACCTTCTCCTCAAAGCTATATAATCTGTGTTATTGGAGTTGCCTTTGTTTAACTAATGAAGATTAAGCATTTCATTCTGCCTTCTAAAATATGTGCTGTGTATCACCTCATGGTTTTAAAATACCTAGTAGGATTAAACCTAAGACTTTTCTCCACTGGGTCTGCTAAGACTTCTGCAGTTTGGATCTGTGGGTTCTTGATAAGGCAAGAGGATACCAAATGAATCACTAGAGTTTATTTTTAAACAGTCATCATTTCCCCCCCTCCATATTCACAAAGGAAAAGATAATCTGAATTTTAGATTTTAAAACCTGATCTCACTTGAGTCTCCTTCTATTCCAGATAGTGATGTTATACTTGCTAATTAAGAAAGAGATGGATTAAGCAATAGATTTATCACCTACCTTGAAAATTACCATAACCATTATTATAACAGTAATGTCTACATCTGGGAGGATCCAAAAGTGCTTAACCAGATAAAGAAATCCTGTTTCCATTGCACATGTGTAACAAGAGTGGCATCTGGAACATCTCCAGACTAAACAAGAATCAAGTCAGGAGTTAATCTGATCAGTATTTGTGCTAGATGTAAAGTACATGTGAAGGGTCGGTGCTCTTGAGTTTCCATAATGTAATTGCTCAGTTTGAAGGTACATGTGTACAGAAGGAACAATAGTGGCCCACCCCCACAAAGGAAAAAGAAACAGAACACTTTGCTAAAGATGGATTTAGATCATTTAGGTGCCTAAATCATAGAATGGTTTGGGTTAGAAAGGACCTTAAAGATCATCAACAGTTCCAATTCCCTTGCTATGGGCAAGGACACATTCCACTGCATCGAGTTACTCCAAGCCCAGTCCAGCCTGGCCTTGAACACTGTCAGGGATAGCGTGGCCACAGATTCTCTGGGCAACCTATGCCAGGACCTCATTACCCTCACAGTAAAGAATTTCTTTCTAATGTCTTATCTAAATCACCCCTCTTTCAGTTTGAAACCATCCCCCCTTGTCCTGCTACTACATGCCTTTGTAAAAAGTCCCTCTGCAGATTTCTTTAGGTACTGGAAGGTTGCTGTAAGGTCAAACAGCAAAAATGTTAAATTCACAGCCAGATCCTGAAATTCCTCCTTCAGATGTTGTGGAGCTGTCTATGCATCTCTTTAGAAAATGCATAGCTCCTCAAGAGCCTTCATCTCTGCTTCTGGAGAGACAGGAGTATTCCAGCCATGGCAGAGATCATGTTGGCTTCCTACATGCAGCAAAGCCCTAACAGGGTAACAAGAATAACAGCAGATAAATGCTCACATGCCCTAAGGTGTTGGATTAGAGTAACCTGTGAGGCAAGGAGAAGGCAATGGTGCCAGCTACTGCGCTAAGGTGGAAAATCCAGAAAGGTTTCCCACAAACCTCATCCTTCAGGCCATGACGCAACTGCAGAAACACATCTTCTTTGTTGCTGCATTCCTATCCCATTTCCAAAGATCATCTCAGAGACTCCTCAGGGCAGCACCTGGAAAACCCCACACCTCCAGAGCAGCAGATGCCCATGACACCAGCCAGCATGGCAGCACAGGAACATTTGATCTCCAGGGCACAGCCAGGCTGCCTAAAAGCTGCCGGCTGCACCTGGAAAGTAGGTGCTCAGCAGGTGCCTCTTTTAAGGCAGAGGGAGAACCTAAATGTTTCACTTAAACCCTTAACTCAGAGCAACGTGGCAGAGAAGCGTTTTAACAGAGCGTGTAAATCACAACAGTTTGCAATTGTAGCTAGCTTTATTGAACCGTGCACTGCAATCGGTATTTCTTCCAGGCCAGGAGGAAGATTATCATCTGTTGTAAATTGTCATACTTCAGAATAGTACATTAATTGCTGTGATAATTTATACCAGCTGAGAATCTCCCCTAGGGACTGTGTTTATTACTCAGCTTTGTGTCTCAGACAATAGAGGTTTCTATCAGGGATGGGGTCCTGTGGTACTTTCATCATACCCGTAATAATGGAACGCAATATAAACCTTCTGTCTTTCCATTTTGGGTAACCAATGCATCAACTGAATTGGACTTAATTGCACAACAGTGGAAGTGAAGCCTGGAAACACTGATGGAATTCACCTTTGGGGGTTTACTTTCCTTGTCCCCCCTGGTTACTTTTTACCAAATGATCTCCCATCTATTTATAACGCTGTGGAAAATGTGGCATTTTACTCACGTTTCAGTGCACAAATAGACAAGCTACATTCTGTCCTTTATAAAACCAATTTTAAAAGGCATGCAGGGAGCAGATGAGGAGGGTGCTTTGGGGGTTAAACTGCTCAGTGCTTAAATTTACCCAGCTAAATAGTGAAAACATTTTTGGCTCTCTTCCTCGAAATATGACCTGTCAGTTGTGTTCAACTTGATAAGGTCTTTTAGAGCTAAAAGTAGTTGAGTGGGTAGGGCTGGCAACACCCTGCAAAGTTGCTTTGCTTTTCTGTTAAAAGCTGAGCCCTGCAAAATGTTCTTTATTAATGCTGTAAGCATTAAAAAAAAAAAACCCAAACAAACCCAAACTTGCAACCCAAATAACCAACTTACAGTGATAGCCCAAGGAAAATGTATTGCAGGGGGGATGGCCTGGGGTGCCTCTCCTCCCATCCTTCCCCCTGGGTTCCCTACTTGGGCTTCCCTACATGCAGCCCACGGTAGGACCAGCCCAAGAGAGATTCTGACACGGCTGGCAGCTATGCAAACCCCAGCCTCCGAGCAGAGGCTGACCCATGTTTTTAGTAACTCGTGGTCCAACATATGTGGCTGCAGCTGGTCCCTGCTCTGACCCCATGAGCAGTGGAATAAGGTATCATTTCTAGAGGCACGTGCCTGTTGCTGGTAAGCTGTGCTGTACTTTGTCCTAGTTGATTGAGCTGGACAGCTAGACATGCTGTATAGGAAGAAGCCAAAGCACCAAAAGCCTTGAACGATCTGGGACCATGTTCACCCAAGCAACACTTTTCCCTCCCAGAATGCACAAATACAATCCCAGCAATACACACTCTTCAGACACCTTTGTCCCCAAGGGGCGCAGGGAGGGAGCATGACAAGGGGCCACAGTGCAGGGACCAGCCCCGGGGACAGCATCCCTGCAGGATCCAGGGTGCAACTGCAAAGGTGCAGGTGAGTAGGGTGAGCTTTTTGGCTTCGCTGGCACTGAGCACAGAGCAGGAGGGTGTGAAGGGCTGGCACAAGGCCCTGCTTGGGGCAGGCTGCCCCACTGCACACAGGCCCCACACATAAACGTACAGGGAGGGTGGGTGGGATAGCTGCTGTGCAGTACAGTTAGCTGGGAGTGCGCTCAGGTCTCTCTGATGAGCTGCCCCTTGTTTCATGGGCTGTAAGAAGAAACAGCTCATTAATTCTCACCCCTGAAAGCACCTCGGAACCCCCTGGAGGTGATTTCTATAACCGGAGGTGATTTCTGTAACCAGCCCACCTGCAGCCAGGCTGGAGAGCACTACAAGCTTTGCAGGAGCTCTTTTGTTTGCTGTGTGGCACAGTTTCCCCTGTTCTAATGCAAAGAGGCTCTTAGGGATCCAAACAGCAGCTTGGAAATGTTTAGATCCAAAGTATTCCCGGCAGCTGCCAGAGCTGCCACCACCTGTGAGGCGGATGGGGGGAGCAGGGAGGGAGGCGTTGGGGCCTCCAGAGGATGGCCAGCACCTCTAACTTTTGATGATCTTCAGCTTTGATGGAGCGATTGATGGAAATGCCCTTCCTACGCAACAGGCTGGACCTTCCAGGAGGCTGAACCTTGGCATCTACATGCTGGCAACCAGCCTCCTCCAGAGATGGACGTTTCATCTGTGTTCTATGTTCCCATTTGTGTAATGCTCCTGGGTATCAGGAGCAACACTGCTGCCTAGCCAAGGGGTCTTACTCAGCCTGAGCACAGTATTTGGACAGAGCCCTAACTGAACACTGTTACTAGTTATTAACCTGAATTCTTATATCCCTATTTGGAAAATAAACCAACTTTGTTGCATGAAATTGGAAAAAATCAGAGGATTTTTTGATATCAGAGGAACCTGATACCAAGGCGATTTCCTCTCAAATTCAAACAGGTAGTAGCAGCCATAATTTCTCACCGCCAGTTCCCTCCGCTATCATGGTAAAAAGTCTTTCCCATACCCTAGCTTTTGGGAAGCTTGCTCTTGCTCTGTGTGAGGCTGAGGGAGGGCACCCTGTGGGGCACAAGGTGTCTGTGTGCCATCACACACAGATGTGCCATCAGCACCAGGACATCATCATTCCCCTTCTGCTGGCCCCACCACAAGCTGTAGAGGCACAAAGTTAACCAGGTTTTCATGGAGCTGTCTTTTGTAGAGGTGGTGTCTATTGGTTGAATGTGGCCATGGTAGGTCAATACCTGACAGTGAGATGCTTCTGGCAAAGCCATATTTTGAGGAACCTTCATACATCTTGCTCTCAGTCACTGGCCCTTTGGCCCTTTCTGAAAGTCTCCTGCACACTCAGTCCTCTAATGGGGTACTTCCAAATAACTAACTGCCACATCTGCCAGCCCTTGCATTTGTGAATGTATGTACATGTGTGTTTGTATAGGGGTGTGTGCTGGGGGAGTCTGCAAGGGGAAGACATGCCATCAAAGCAGTGACCTCAACACTTACCCCAGCCACACTTCTGAGGGCCAAAGACAAGATCTACATTGCTAAAAGAGCCAAGGGTTATTGCAACTGATGGGATCCTGCCCAGGCATTGTTGATCATTCCCATCTCTGACAAAAAACACTTGGAAACTCACTGCAAAGAAAATTTGCTTTTAGAAAATTTGCTTCTAGAAAATACAAGGCCAATGAGTTAGCGAGGATCTGTAAGTGGATAATCTTCTCCTGAGACAACAGCTATCTCAGAATGGCCAATGTAAAGTCACTTTTTAAATGAGAATGAACATTCATGGGAAGCTTCACGCCAGTTTTGCATAAATCCTAATCTTGTTCATCTGATGGTGGCTTGTCGCCTCGCACTGTGGATCTAAGCTGCCCCACACCTTTATTTTCTGTGAAAATAAGGTAATTTTTAAGAGTTTCACTTATTGTTTCCAGTACAGCTTGACAAGCACATTGGAAAGACTGGTGGTGTTTCACAGTTTAAAACCCTCCAACAGCATCTGCATCAGCCAGGGTGATCAACAAGCTGTCTGGCAATAGCCCCCCCACGGTAAAGTTATTCAGACATAACTCTAGGAAGCACGGGAAACCAGTAAGGTGTGAGATAGCCATTGCTCCTGAGAGCCATGCTGTGCAGTAATAAGAGCACTTGACCCCTGTTAGAGACCCCTTGACTCCCAGGCACCAGCACAGACACTTCTAGTTCACCCCAGTGACAAGAACGTGTGGTTTCATCTCTTTTCCCTCCAGTACATGGCCACCAGCCTGCACCATGCTTTGCTGTTAGAAACGTCATATCCTGGATCCTGCCTCTTTGCAGCACCAAAGTGGGAAGGGTTGGGACTGATGAACAACGCCCAGGGCAGCAAAAGCTGTGCCATCTCCCCAGCCCTCTTCCAGCAAGGAAAGCTGGAGGCTGCAGGAGCAGCCACTTCCTCAAGTTTGTACATGCCTAATAACTCATTAGCTGTTGTGCTCAGCAAATTGTTGGTCTTGGGCTTTTTTTTTTTTGCCTAGTTGCTGAAGCACAAACGTGATTCTCCATGAAAACATATGATTTTGCTCTCAACCTGTTGGTTCAGGTTTGTGCTCCCAGTACTGTCTTAGCAAAAAGCTAGGAGGGAAGTGGCTATTAAGCTGCTGAAGGCCTTTGATCTGGCCTGTTATGTTTTACAAGGCTTTGGAGCTGGACAGAAGTTAGGTTCCTGTGCCTCTGATGAACCGCTGCTTTGGGAGTGAGGGAAGCAGCAAACACAGCCAAATGAGCCCTCCCTGCCTGTCCTAAGGGCATCCTTTGGCCTCCTTAGGTTTATGGGATGCACTGCGGTCAGCCCAGGGACCAGCAGTGGTCATTAGCTCTGGAAGGGCAGGGCAGTGACAATCTTGCTCCCTCCTTGCCATGCGGCATTGCCAGCAGGACACCCTCACCCTCTCTGTAGAAGAGGCTTTCAGAGGCTGCAAGGGAAGGAAGAGCAGGACCAGGCAACAGGGTTGGCAATAAGCCTCCCTCCAACAGGCCCTTTCTTTGCTTTTAAAGGTTTGCATAGGTGGAATTTTCTGCCACATGGCTTGTCTTGAGGCTTGGTTAAAGGGCAGCATGTCTGACCTCACCCAAATGTTGCTTTCATGGTATTGATGACACACTTTGATACAAACAGAAGTTGTTTGGTTTAATGCCTGGCAAGGTTTCCTTCTGTGGGAAAGCTGATACAGATCTCTTTAGCAAAAACTTAAAATACTTTCAAGACACCGCATACAGGAAAAAGAACAAAAGAAAAGAAGAACGGAAAAGAAAAAGAAAAGGAAAAGCAAAAGAAAAGGAAAAGAAAGAGAGAAGGAAAAAGAAAGAGAAAAAGGAGTCTTTAAAATAGCCCCAGCTACCAAGATTGCTATTTGTGCGCTTTACAAAATGCGCTCTCCTTTGGGCTTTGAGAAGCAATGTGGTGAACACATTGCAGCAAAGAGGTCAGAGCATGTGGCTCTTTTCTTCTCTTTTGCTCAAAACATCTACAAAGCGGCTGCTATTTTTTCCAGCCATTGGCTGCAGCATGCTCAGCCCTCAGGCTTGTTCCAGAGCTGCAAGGATCTCGCCAGGGCCCAGGGCAGTGGCAGTTCCACACCACTGCAAGCCAATACTAGAACATGCACACAGCACCGCATGTTAGAGGCTGCTCCTGGAAATAAGAGGCTAAAGGGATCAGGCTCTCTGTTGCACAGAACCATAAGGTCAGTTGCAACAAGCTCGGGATGAGTTTTAGCAGCCTCACCCTAAAAAAAACCCTTATACTCTTGTACAGCAAAGACAAGGCAAACCCTCTCTGCTCCAAAGAGATGTTTACACAGAGAAAACTCAATCTCCATCATAACACGTTTGCAGAGTTTCAAAGAGTTTCACAGCATGGATAAATACCACAACTATGGTTATGTTATAAACACCTGGAAAAGCAGATTAGGTCAGTCTGATAAGATGCTTAAACAGTACCCCAGGTTAATTTTAGTGCAGTTAAAATTTCCTGCAGCAGTCCATTAATGGAGATGTCGGTGACATTTTACAGTCCAGTATATCTTGCAGTAACTCCCAGTGACTCTTGGTGCCCCTCTCATGCCAGTCCTCGTAGTGGCAGTAAGTTTGCACAGAAGCATCCATTCCCCTGCATTGCACCCCATAAAATAACAAGGAGAGCATCTGGAAAAGGACTGAGCTTCCTTTTATTTGACAGTCTCACATTAACATTAATGAGGATGACTCTCTCTCAGACTGTAAAACAAACCAATAAGCTGTGAAGTGTAGCTATTGGCAGGGGCAACACAAGTCCTATAAACAATAAAAATCAAGGTGGTCAATGAAACTTAGTAATTTATAATAAAAAGCCCCTTAAAAAATAGTTTTAAAAAATAGTAAAAAGCCATTGAGGATATTAGTTCTTCCTTACTAGAAAGTCTTACTGACTTTTGGAAAGGGAAAAAATCCTGTGTGTGAGATTATACCTGCTTTGGCCAGTTTCTCTGGCAGGGAAGTCTTTGGGACATCCCTAAGCCATTTGTCACTGAAAAGGCAGCATGGTAAGCCATGGTCCCTGTGCATCACAGCAGCTTGATGACAGCATTCCCACCCTGTCTGCTTCTCAGCACCTCTGACCCAAGTTTACACAGAAGAGATTTTTGGTGCCACCTGAAGATGTGGGCAGAGGTGAGGAATAAAGTCACAAGGCAAGAACTGCAGAAGGTTACATTTGCCCCCTTAGTATGACAGACAGGGATTCGGATGCAGGAGAGACTCAGGAAGTGTGCAGACTATGGCCACTCCTTTCTTTCCCATGCCGGAGAAAAGCAGGGCAGCACCAGTTCCCATAAGCACCAGTTCAACATTCCGTCCCGTGCCCAGCACCTGGCTCAACCCTCCCAGTGTCCTAGTGGAAAACTCACTTCTACTCCAGTGTTGGACCTAAAATAGCTTATTTGTCTTCACCTAACTTAATAAGAAGGTGAAAGGCATATTCTCTGATTGAAAGGTACTGATGTTGAAAGTCCTATACATCCAGGAAGAAAAGCTGAACTCTATACATTTTCCATCTAAATTGCATCCATCAGAGCCAACTCTGCTTTGCTGAAGGTGGGGATGAGAGGGACAGCTTCTTTGCTCAGCATCAGTGAAAAGCAAAGTTTCATATATAAAAAGAACATTTCCCCATGTACAAATAAAGCCTTGGCTGAAGTCCCTGGGTAAGATACATCTGTGGTAAGTCTCTCCAGTGGATACAGAAAGTTGTTAAACACTTCCATCTGCTGAGGAGTCTGGCTATCAATTTGTCCTTGTACATTCCTAACTGCCATTGGTTTTCCAATACTGAAAAAGAAAGGAAACTGTATTTGTGGGAATACACAAACCCATAAATATTGCATGGACACACACACGCACGCACACAAGAAAAAAGCGTGGCATGTAATGCAAAGGCTTGCTCTTGCCAATCGATATGAAGATTTTAGGAGTGCTCACAAACTCTTCCTGAAAACGGCCTTTTAGGCAGGCTGACATCACCCAGATGTTTTTAATTACAATGGCTCTGGGACTAATTTCTCTCCTTATCTGTTACTGCCCTCCAGCATTGGTTCCTGTTGACTAAATCTGCCTCTCTAACAGAGTACAACTTTGCTTCTGGACACAAAATGGCTGGAGAGCTTCACTTTCCTGGTGGTGCAGTGCAAAGGCTTCACTGTGTTTTCACATAAGCTAACGCAAATAAGGGAGATCAGGTCCATAGCAGACTTTTTCCCTGCTGTGGGTTCAGACTGTCCCTGTCCCTCTCCCTTCTCAAAAGCAGCCTTACATAACTGCATATGTCAGAAGCTGTGGCCATGGTTTCCAGAGGTGACCAGGACCCACGGCTTCATGCTGAAGAGCAATATCATTTTAAAACACAAGGTCCTGTGTCCTTAGCGTTAGAAATAGCTCATCCGATGACTGCAAGCCCTTCTCCCTTCCAGAGGAGGGAACCTCACATATAGTTTGAGCTCTCTTTCAGATCATGCCTGCTGGGAGAGACCCCTCTTGTGATGTGCAGCAAAACGTTTCCATGGTGCAGAAAATGATCACTTCTCCAGGTGGAGAATGGCTGTGCTCAAAGGAAGTGAGAGGGGAAGGCTTATGTACTGAGGCCCTGGCTCTGAGCTGGAGCAAAATGGCCATACCAGTGCAGTCTGATATGAAAGCAAAAGCAACATGAGCGACCAGCAGCCCAGGGTCCCAGCAGCAGCCAGCAGTGTATTTTCTTCTAAACCATTAGTGGTTCTCCAAGTTTCAGAGCACTTTAAAAAGCCCTTTATGAGTGTGGAGCAGGATTTGGGCTCATTAAATAGTGTCATTCATTTTTTGTAAATCTCTGGGAAGACATAGCATCAAAGCCTGCTCTGGAGAGGTATTAAGTCATTAATTTCTGCTGGCTTCTGTGAAGAGGTGTGTATTGCATACAGCTTGGAAACAGATTCTCCAAGACACCTTTAAAAAGCCACAGAGGAGATATGCCTCTCCTCTCCACAGGTGCACTCCCATTTGATGCCCCCATTCAATACCTAACATGGGGTCTAAGGTAATCTATTCTCTGTTTCAACCCTAGAAATCCCGCTCCATGGTAACATTATTAGTTTTTATGAACTTCCTTTACATATTTAAAGTGACTGTAGTTCCACTAATGACTGTAATTGTTCCAGACACCCATTAATTTTGATTTATTAACTTACTCAATTCCCTGTATTGTAGTCTTGCCCACTCTATAAGTAATTTACTGTTTTAATATTGTGGGTCAATACTAATCATATAATCTGTAAATTGTTTAATTAATAATAATTAGCACCTCCCATCAAGAGCTTGTTTTCCTGCAGGAATACCATTAATGTGATTTTTCAGAATAAATCTATCTATTCCCCCCCACAGCTGTCTGGTCAACTTGTTTCACCATTAAAGATGCTTTAAGCAGCCACAGTAGCTAGCCACCTTCCATGATTTTACCAAGTATCTTACCATACTTTCTTAAAGCCTTGGGCCTTCAGCTAAGTATTATCATGGGAACCTGGTTTCAAGTATAATACAGAAGTGGTGATACACCATATGTGTAGGAAAAGCCCTTGCAAGAATGAACAGCAGTCTCAAAAACCAGAAGGTAAATAAGAACTAAAAAGATATACATACATATACATATGTATTCCTTTAATTCTTATGATTTTAAGCTGATTACGTTTTTTCTGAGCCTACCATTATTTTTTAATATTGCCCATTGCCATTGCTGCAGCATTTAACAAGGAATGCACCTTAAATAACAATATTCAAGCCCCCTACATAAAGATCTTTGCAACCCTTCTATGGCACAGCCACTTAGTCTTTCTTGTCAGCACAATGATAAATCACAGAAATGAAATCTCAAATTAGTTAATATCTATCTGCAAACCAAATAGTCATCTTCAGCAGGGTTTGGGTTGGTTTTTTTTTTCCCCAGAAATAAATTAAAGCTACTTTCTGACGTTAAACTGAAATTAAACCCCCAAACCCCACACATTAATATGCAGCGACCTGACCAGTAACATAGCAACAGCAACAAGCTGGTACACATCAACAGGTTGGGATTGTTCACACCCATTTTAACACAGGAGCTGAGCAGGAATGGAAAGGAATTAGTAGGCAGTGGGTTGAAAATCAGAAAGATGCTCACCCGTACGGTGGCTGGGCAAACCTGGCAGCACATCTTGTGGGTGCCAGAAGCCTTCAGTGATTTGATAAAGGATCAGATGAACCCCTACAAGAGAAATCTCTCCAGTACCATTACACAGTGGCTTTAGCTGGGGAGCTTTTGCTGAGAAACCCCACCACAGCTCTACTTTTCCCTGGGTCCCCAGCAGTGCCTCAGACAGAAAATGCTGTCCACTGCTACACCTCCACCTACTGCTGGGTGTGATTCCCACCAGCAGGTCTTGTCCTGCATGGCTTTTACACACAGAAGTGAAGGCAAGGGGTTAAAAGTCCTGATCGAGGATATATGCCACCTGAGTGGCTCAAAAAAAGCACTGCTAGCACAAAGCAACAATGGAAGCAAAATAAAAGACAAAATATACATGCACCAAATTTTTACAACATGGCTGTAACAGAAGTGATTGTTTCTCATCCTGCTTCCTACTAGTATTTCACTATGAAGAAAATATCTACTAGACATAATCAGCTTAAACCACACATTGCTTTTGTTGCTATGCTAGCGTCAACCCGGACTTTCCATGTGGTCAACAGAAATGCATACAGAGCAGCACACACAGCAGCTATTATGCTCTCAGTACCTTCTGAACCAGCCCAGGAAATGTGGTTAACCCTACAAGTGGTATAGCAAAATTAGCAGTGACATAGCAAATGAAACGACATGGAAAAAGGAAGATCAGTATTCCTATTTTTACACAGGTAAGAGAGTGATGCAAAGGGAGGTGAAAGAAGAGCTCAAGTACCACAGAGGAAGCCCACAATTGAACTGAACAAGGTCCTCCATCCATCCTTCCTTCTCACGCTCCCCTGCATGGGACAGTCTCTACTTTGTGTGGTTTCACCACATACTTGCCTTTCCTCCCCTGAAACTATCTCTCCTGAAGCAGGTGTCCATTCCCAGTTTGCTGTTTCCCAAAGGAACGGGAGGCAAGAGAGCAATTACTACACATACTAAGTGTTTCAGAAAAATACGGGAGTTAGTATTAACTGCTCCCAGGATGTTTTAATGCTGTCAAAAAGATGTTTACTGCAGCATAGCTGGAAAAGGTGTTACAAATGCAATCCTTGACAGTTGATTTATCTTAATCTTTCATGTTAAAAATTAAAGACTGTATGAATACAATGTCAAAGTTACTTAATAGTACTCTTTTATCAAGTTGATATGATGGTAGCTAATTATTAAATGAGTTAATGTATGTCTTGTTATTTAATCTACCATGACTGATAATGAACTGTGTCAAATACTTATTAGATACTCATTCCCTCTACACCTAGCTGACACCAACATGGCCCACAATTAAGCACCAGCGCTCGCTCACTGCCAGACACAATCATGCTGTCAAACATGATTCTGTTAGCTATTCCTTGCTCTTAAGTGGGATATGTGTCACACTCCATTTGTCTGGTCTCAGAACTGTCCAAGAAAGAAGAAAACGCGGGTGAGTATGGCAGGAAGCAGTCAAACTGGTTTAGGTACACCCAGAGGTAGCCAAAACCATCAGCGAAATGTTGGTGACAAAACTGAAACAGAGCGAAATCACCATCATTGGGTTGGAGGTTCCTGCTACATCTTGTTCTTGAGGAGACATTGAGGCAGCATTTGGGCTAATAAAGGGGAAGGCTGATGTCTAAGGGCACGCAAGCTGAGCTCTCCTTCCCACCAGGCACTGCAGCCACCTCCTCCTCGTGCACCAGCTTGGAGAGCACAGTTATGCACAGACGAGGGCTGCACCCAGGAAACTCATCACAGTTCAACACCATCTGGGAGCGGTTGCTGCTTGACTACCTGGTGCATGTATCCTTTTGTCACACTGACATGACTATCCTACACAGAGCCCCTGCTCTCATCCACCACGGGGTGGCCCAAGGAGCAACATTCCCTGCTCCTGTAGCCACCTGCAGGCAGCTGAGAAGCCTCCTCTTGGCTAGTCCTTCACTGTCTGACTGGTGGAATGGCAGCAAAAGCAGCAATTTTGTCTTATGCCAACCTTTCTACAGTTCAATATCAGCTTTTTCATTACAGTGGTAGCAGCAAAAAACACAGCTGAGATACTTCAGGGCTCATCAGGCCTTAGAAACTTCATCGAAACATCCTTAAAACTTCATTGCAAGAAGCAGAGCTGCAACCAATTCTGACATGGCTTTTGGTCACAGCACGGCCAAGACTGAGGCCCAGAAAGAATGGAGAACAGGAGGAAGACGCAAAGCGCAAGATTTAGGCCTTTTGCTTTAGTCCTTCTCAAATAGCTGCTCTCTCACTACTAAAAGAACAATTTCCAGTCAAGCTGACACTACTGTGCTCACTTTGCACATCAAAAAAATGCACCCTTCCCTAGCAGAAACTTCTGGAATTTCCTCACAACCTTCTAGAAAAGCCAATACCATTGGGAAGATTTCAGCCAGAGGAGCATTTGCTGAACAACTGCAAGGGCCATACTGCTAGCTTACCAACCTGACCCATAGTTTTGTCTTTGTTTCAGGGAGCTGAAGTTCGAATTCATCACTCAGTTATGAAGCTGGCTTCAACTCACACCCACTTTAGAGTATCCTGGCCAGTGGAATGTTTCTGCAATGACCTTTAAAGTCCCGGTTGTGTGTCAGCTTGCTACGCTCATAGGGTGCATAGGACTTAAAGAGGCATCTGTGTCTCTGTTTATGCCTCTGGAAAACATCCCAGTGGGCTTCCGTAGGAATCTGAAAGCTGGGAAAATGAAGGGTTTGAGTTAGTCATACACTACTCTCACTTCTCTGGAGAAGTTTGTATAGCATCTAGCAGAGTTAGGACAAATCTCAGCCAGGACTTTTGGCCCCTAAGTTGTAATAAGGTCTTGCAGGATGCTAGGGCATTTTGAAGTTCTTTTTACTGGGGAAACCCAAGAATGAAGCAACAGGGTATTTTACTTTATTTTCTTACTTGGGGAAAAGGGCAGAAAACACAAAGTATAATATTAAAACTCAAGCATAACTTCAGCTCATACGAAGTCTCAGGAAAAGGTTGAGTCCTAAAAAAGGAAGAAAGTTGTCTGTTTGCTTGTCAAAAAGTCAATTTAAAATAGATTAAAATACAGCCTGTATAAGAACTGCTTCCCACCTGCTTGTGAACGCCTAAGGGAAATTACCTGAAAATGCAGAAATTGTTATACAGATCAAAAAAAAGCACTTATCTATAATTACTGGACTTATCTGTTTGTCTTAGGACTAGCAGCAACAGCTCCTATTGTTAGGAATAAATTTGGTGCTGTGATTTATATTCTCTTCTTCTATCATCTCCTCCACCAAGATCATTCAGGAAGGATTCAGTTTATGAAAGAAAATGGTTTCCTTAACTTTACTAAATAAAGGCAGATTGAAGAGACTTGGCCAGGTAAATGAGAAAGAGAGAGAAAGAAAAATAGCCAAAAGCTCTTTAGAGAACATTTTCTTTCCATTTAATAACTTTACAGCTGGACCTGCTAGTATCTTGAAGACTCTGGAAGATCCCCTGCGAAACTTCTCACATTTCTGCTATGTCCTGGCTCTCATCCTGCCTATTCAATAAATAATTATTACAGTTTTAAGCATTTGCAGAAGGAACTTCCTGTTGCTAAGACTGTTTAGGGCCCTGCCAACTTGACAAGCCAAAGCTGCACTGATGATACCAGCATCAAAGCCAAAGAATAATTATCTGGTTTATATGAAGCTGAAGGAAGTGGGTGCCCCTGCTAGTTTGTAATCATTTGGCTTTGGCCAATGGCCATAAGGACTTGCCGTCATCGTTTACAGCTCAAGTTTACAGCTTTCTTCTGGGACAAGCTGCGCCCGTGCAGCTCCCACTTAAAGGTGATCATGCTCAGCCAGCTCTATTAAAGAGGCAATTTTAAAGTAAATAGAAGACATTTGCCTGCTATCTCCTGTATATGCCCAAAATGTATCTTGAAACAGAGCAGGATGGACAGCGTAAAATATGAACATCCAGACAATCTGTTTGTGTCCCACCTGCACCCATAGGCAATTAGAGACCCTTCCTCTGTGAGTTGTCCCACCTCCAACTGCAAACACACGAGAGAGAAGACAAGTCACTCCTGCCTGAGCTACTGCAGTGTTGCTGATCTCCAGTGTCAGCAAATGTCAAGGGATGTTGGAGAGACAGGGTGGGACTTACCCAGAGGAGTAGACTGCATGAGCATTAGGTATCAGAGCTGCTCCCAGTAACTTCTAAGCCATGGAACTGTCATTTCAGAGAGGATGTAACTTCTAGAGGAATTACTTAGTTAATCATCAGGGTACAGATCCATTATGCAAAATAAAGGAAAGCTCTATCTGTGGGGCTCCCCAAAATCAATTACTGGAAACAAGAGTGCTGTGGCTCCCTGGCACCACTGTTGGCTTAACTGATTATTTCTGATTTAATACAAATAACACATTCTCCCTCACACTTTCATCCACCTGCTTCCTGAAGGTCAAACCTGATGCCTGTGTCAGGATAAAATGCACAATGAATCCCAAATCAGTGTTGCTGCTGCCTTTCAGAGATGAAAATTTAGCCATTACTTATTTCTGAGGACTTGATTATTCCTTGGGATTCCTGAGCTCCACCTCCAGCCCTCTGTGCAAGACCATGTCCTGAGAAATGCCCAGATCATTATCCAAGGACAGTTCCTTCATCTTTCTTCCTTTTTCCCCAAGGGTAATAGAAAGTCTGTACTGAGGCACAACAACAGCGAACTGTGGTGCTCTTCCCTGAACAGAGCAAGCTCTGTTCATCTATCTCTCAGTTGCTCCTCAGAGGAAAGGTGTTTGATGGCTTGGCTTCATAAGAGAAGATTTGGGAAGGTCTTTAAACACACTTACTACAAACATGATGACCAAGGGCATGTGGGATATGCAAATCCGGTTGGAAAAAGGGTGCTTAGGCAATGAGGAAGTGTCCGACCAGGACTGACATCTCCTGGGCAATCTCAAGCTGCCCATGCCCTGTTCCGCCTGCATGCAAGGTTGGATCTGCAGCTTCCCATGCACCTTGTCACCTGCTGTTCGGACCCTCTCCTGTCCATACAGACAGGTGACAGTAAGCCCTGCCAGCCTGCGCAGTGGGTTTGTTAGGGGAGGGCAGCGTGCGCAGAACTGCCCCCACCCTTTACACCTGAGGTTTAACTGCCAGGGCCTAGCAAAGTAGGATGGTGACAGCAAAGTCCTCAGGTTGTAGGTTTTGTAAGAGTGTCCTTCTCTTCAATGGAAGACCTTACAAGGCCAGAGGAGCTCCATCCACCCCAGTTTGAAGACAGGAGTTTTCCTCCTCCTATGAGGAAGGCCTGTCTTCGCTAATGAAAATTCAGGAAGGGCTTTAACCCACACATTCTGAACAAGGCAGTCAGCTCCTGGGTCAGTCTCAAGCAACCGATGACACAACAGCACAACATCAAGCATCAAGGCGGGATTCTGACTTAGAGGCATTCAGTCATAAGCCCACAGATGAGAGCCTCGTGCCAGTGGCTCCTCAGCCAAGTGCACGCAGCAGGGGTCTGACCCTGTGGTTCCTCTCGTACTGAGCAGGGTTACTATTGCAACAACACAGCATAGAATCATAGAATCATAGACTAGTTAGGGTTGGAAAGGACCTTAAGATCATCCAGTTCCAACCCCCCTGCCATAAGCAGGGACACCTCACACTAAACCGTGTCACCCAAGGCTTCATCATCAGCAGGGTAAAGCTAACCTGTCTCACAATGGTCTAATCCCAGCTCACATTCCCTATTAGTGGGTGAACAATCCAACACGTGGTGAATTCTGCTTCACAATGACAGGAAGAGCTGACATTGAAGGATCAAAAAGCGACATCGCTATGAACGCTTGGCCGCCACAAGCCAGTTATCCCTGTGGTAACTTTTGTGACACCCCCTGCTTAAAACCCAAAAAGCCAGCAGTATCGTGAGGCCCCGCTTTCACCATCTGTATTCGTACTGAAAATCAAGATCAGGCGAACTTCTGTCCTTCTGCTCCGCAGGAGGTTTCCATCCTCCCTGAGCTCACCTTGACAGGTGCACCGCCACAGTCACACTGCCCACCTGCCACTGTCCCCAGAGCAGGCTGGGTGCTTTGCACCAGAAGCGAGAGCCCCCCTCGGGGCTGGCCCCCCAGCCTCACCAGGTAAGTGGATATGGATCAGAGCAGTGGTATTTCACTGACGGCAGGGACACTGGCAGGAGGGTCGCCCCGCACCGCCTGGCCTCTGACTTATTCTGCACCTCTCATGTCTCTTCACAGTGCCATACTAGAGAGGAAAGGTGTAAGCAGATAGACAAACACATGTATCTTGGCACTGCAAGTCTTCAGACAAGGGTTAGGATGAATTTCTGAGTCAAACACAGATTTAGGATAAAATCAGGTTTTTCCACTAAGAATTATTTTTGCAAACATTTGGTAAGCTTGCTTTTCCATTAAAACATCTAAAATCAGAATCCTTGGATGAGGAGGAAGGAGAAAATGAGAAATTTTGGCTATAAAGTTCTATAATTTAAATCTCTCTCACAGGAGCTGGAATTTGTTTCTCAAGTGCTGTTGCCTCCGCACCTCAGGCTCCCTGGACAGACATACTTTTGCATTTTCCATCACAGACTGTCCCACACATCCCACCAGTAACCCTGAAAGTGGTGCTTGAAGAGGGCAGTGTACCTGCTCAGCAATGCAATGCCACACTCCTCTGTACAACAGCATGTGGAGACCAGTGAGGTAACCCACAGGTCAGTCTGAGGAACCCCAGATTCCCAGGCTGGAGCCACCATTTCTCCCTTCCTCAACCAGCATCAAGGCCTGCCTTGGCTGCTGAGGAAGAGCATTTCACTATGCACCATAGCTGGGGAACTGACAGGGAAAAAGCTATATAGGAAACCCCCCTGGATCCTGGTAGCTCTGGAGACTTTCTAAGGGAGTATTTTTGTATTTGTAAGGAAACCAGTCTGTCTGCATGCAGTTGCATGGGTTATTCGTGCCAAGCTGGGGCAGATGTAAAAACCATCAGTTTGGCTCTGCACCCTCCCATCCCACAGGTTTCAGTCGCTCACCCACCACCCTCCCACCTTGTTTTCTCCAACCTCACTGCAAAGGGTGGCACAACAGAGCACTGCACACCCTGAGAACAGTTAGCAGGATTTAGTCTTCTCTGGGTTTTTTCTAACAGTGCTTAAATTCACAGGCCAGGTATATTTGTATGGTGAGAGTGCAGTAGGCTCTGCAATGTCAATATTTTCTCCTTTGAAGGCAAGTGATACTGAAACTAGCCTCTTTTTCTTAACTTTGTCTATTTTTTTCTAGCCTTGGGGTTTTTTTTTAGTGTGCAATAGCGAGTATTTTAGGAAATGTTTTCTCTTCACAGCTTCTTTTTCCCCTGTAGTAACCCCTTTTAGAATGCTGAGTATATGCTTCCCAGGTAAATGTGTATCTGAACACACAAGCAATTATTCTGTTTTCATGTAATTAATTATTTTTAGTTTCCATGTGCATTTCCTGCTCATTTGACCATATAATAATTAATTAGCATTAATTATCTTAGATTGCACCTTCTCCATCTACACACACATTCAATTAGAAAGGCAGGCTTTTTACAGTGCTCTTCCCTTCAGAGGGGCCATACACAAGCATTGAAAACATACCCGTGGTGAGGACCCGTTCTGCACCTGCTAGAGTATTCTAAGAAACTATTACTTGTTTTTCAAGAAATGCTGAAGTCAAAATCTAAACCACAAAACCACACGGTCTCTGCTGCATCCATGCAGGGGCTGCAATTTCCCCCTCTCCCTCGCTGTTCCCCACATCTGTAGGGATACTTCCTTCTTGGAAGGAAGGATATTTCTTTCCTCTGGATATATGTCTACCTTCAAAGTCCTCTCACTCTCTGGACTGATCTCATGGCTCTTTGATGTCCATCTGCTCATCTCCCATCATCCCCAGCTGATGCTTGCAAACACCCAGTTTAAAGCTCTCATGCCCCCCACCCTTGTTAACTCCAGCAACTCTTACTCATCACCTCATGGGCCAACAAGTATAGCAAAGGACCAGTATCTAACTAGGTTTATTGCTGACAACTGAAAGCTGAGTATGTGCTTTGTCACTCCAGGTGAGTGTTTTGGTTTCCTTCATAGAGGGATTTCATAGTGCCCAGCCACTCCAAGTAAAGGCATCTGGGGAGACTCTTCCAGTAGTGTGACATTTTCAAGCAAACCATCTCACCAGCTTCAGCCAAATCCTGCATGAGTGAGACTGGAAGATGCTGTGGTAATCACTGCCCTCCTAAAATATTAGGGATGAGGTGGCAAGGAACATGGTTACTCATGAATAGCTAATGCTATCTGGATATCACATAACCCCATTTGTAAGACATGAAGAAAGCGAAAAGCAAAGAGTACAAAAAGCCCAGACGGCGCTGATCAGCATGGTGGGAGGGAAGTGGTGGTATGATTTTCCTAGAAGACCAACCACAGAAGACAGTACCCCTGGGACTGAAGCTTTTGAAGCTCCAGCACGAGGAGATGAATCATCTGGGCATTGAAAAAAACCATAAAAATAGAAAACCCCCCCTCGAACGTGAGACCGTGCAGACAAGCATCTTACTGATGCTGCAGATGAATCATCTGCCACCTGCACTGACTCATAGGGTGGCAGCCACACGCCATGGGAAGCAGCCAGTGATAACCAGCAATGCTGCTGAGCCTGCACACCAGATGAGACCATCGTGAATGCCTGGGAGGGAAGGAGGGATGGAAGGAGCCAGGGAGGGTGGGGGACATGGCCCACTTCATCTCCTGATGTCACTGAGTTAGACCTTGTTCACCAATAAATGTTTTGGTGTATAAATGCTGCATATATATGTGTGTGTGTTTATCTTTCTGTACATACATGTGCCATTTCCTCCCCAAACAGATGCTGCAAGGAACAAACCTGGCCTCTAGGAACAACTGCAGGTGCAAAGCCCCCCACCTGCCCACACAGCCAGATGTTCAGCTGCAGTGGGGAGAGCACTACCAACAGCCCTCTCATCCCAGCAAAAGCACAAGGCAATGGGAAGGGAGTGAGGAGAGAGGTGCAGGAAGCCACTGTTTTGCTCTGGTCCCTCATAGGGCAGGGAAAGGGAAACACTGAGGGAGGACCCAGTTGACACCCCTCACCCCCTTCCACCTCCCCAGCTCACTGCTCCCGCAAAAAATCATGCACATACACACATACATATTTTATATACATCTATAGATACATTGTTCTTGCTTCAGGTTACCCATTACCAAGGCTCCAAGCATGCAACCATTCCCTCCTGATGGCTCAAGCACATTCTCCTCCCAGAAGAGCTGCTTCAGGAAGGACAAGCAGGTGCTGCTGTCACTGCTGTTGTTCTTGTGCAAAACTGGGGGAGGGAGGCAAGGAAAGGGAGCCCCTTCCTGGAGCATATCCCTGGGCCCACATCTCTCCTGCTGGCACTGGGATGCTGCAGTACTGACAGCAAAATGGGTTTTGCGGCCTCTTTCCCAGGTAGCAGTGTTCAATGCTGCTTTCCTGGAGGAAAGTCATATAACTTAGAATCATAGAATGGTTTGGGTTGGAAACGACCGTAAGATCATCTAATTCCAATGCCCCTGCCATGGGCAGGGACTTCTGCAGTTTTTCCTTTTCCTCTCCAGTTTCCCCTCCCTATGCTGCCTTCCTAAATCTAGCAGGCATTTCTTCCTCGATGTCACCAATGGCTGGGCTTGTTGGTATCAGATGCGGCAAGGAATGCCCACATCTCATGCCAGCTTTTGCTCTGGGCAAAAGCAACACAGTCCCACTCATAAAGATGTGTGCTCTGCTGATTCCAGCCAAGACCAGCCTCCCTGTACACTGCACCTCAACTGATTGAAGCTGAAGATCAAAACTACTTCCCATGTTTCCATGTACCACAGGGATGAAGAGGCTTACCCTGCAGGAGGCTTGTGGGCTGATCAAGGAAAACCACATTGAGGCTGTATTTTGAAGTCCTCACCCTGGTTTTAACTGGTGGCCCTGGCTTTGCTCCTGGAGCATCTCAGAGCATCTACCAAAATGCCCTTTGGTTCTCCTAGGCTCCCTATATCTGCATGAGGATTTTTAGGAGGTGTCTCCCTGGAATTATGGCCACTGGTATCACAGAAACATGGTGGGATGGCTCCTGTGACTGGAGTTTTGGAATGGAAGGTTACAGGCTCTTTAGAACAGACAGGCCTGGCAGACAAGGAGTTGCTAATTATGTTAGGGATAGGCTGGAGAGTATGGAACTCTGTCTGGGGACAGGTGAGCAGTCAAAAGAGTTAAAGGGAGAACAGCAATCACAGAATCACAGTACCCTAAGGGTTAGAAGGGACCTCAAAAGATCATCTAGTGCAACCCCCCTGCGAGAGCAGGGTAACCTAAATTACATCACAGAGGAACTTGTCCAGGCGGGCCTTGAATATCTCCAATGTAGGAGACTCCAC